>CAJNSZ010001320.1:5896-29863 GCA_905329745.1 Rotaria sp. Silwood2 | reverse complement strand
TCAGTTAAATCATTGGTTAGAAAAATAGAAATAATAGGAAATTAAGAAAAAAAAGAAAATAAATAATAAGCGAATAGCAACAAGCAAATAAAAAATAGAACGTCAGTAGAAACAATTACAGAAAAAAATTCTGTTGAAAATGCGAATATAAATAAGACACATAGTTTCTTTCACGGTCGATTATTTTTAGAAATCAACTATCGTTTGTTACATACGATTCATTTTTCGTATTTTGTGATAGTATAATGAAGTTTAAGATATGTGAGTTCTACATTTCAGCCTCAAAGGGGCTGCGTTAAGTAGCTTTTGTTTTTTAGTTAGTTAAAGATGTTGTTAAATTTGAAATGTTACTTGCTGCAGATGCAATTGAAGATTGGACTTATTATCTTATTAATTTTACCCCATCATCAACATCTCGTAAAATTCTATAGAAATAAAAAACCAAAAATTCATTTTTTTGATTATATAGTTCATCCACTTTCTCCTTTAATTCGAAGTAAAAATGAAGAAGAAGATAAAAGTTTAAATAAAGAATGTATTCGATTTGAATCAGATTTAAAACGTATTTATATTAATGCAACACGTTCAATACAAACCCAAGATCAAACAAATTCAAATCGATATGCATTAGTTAAAGGTATAAATAAATTTTATTTTTAATTGTTTTGAAATTATTTGCTCAACGTTCAACTTTATTTACTGAATATTTTTATAATGATTATCCAGCAATACTTCGATGTATTCTCATATGGAATGCACATGATAATTATGATGTTAAAAATGTAGCACAATGTACTTATGATACTTTTTACTTGACGTAAAATCTTAAAGAAAAATAAATCAATCGAATTAGATGACTTTTGAATTTTTATTTTAGGTAGCTAATGCATTCAAAGAAACAAATATTAAAAGACCAGAAGAATGTCGATGTGTTCTCCAAGATTTTCAATATTTTATTAAGGAATTTCAAGATAAAATTGATACATCTGAATTAGAAATTAAAGATCTAGCAATGGAAACTCGTGGCTATGGAATTTTTGCTAATGTAAAAGGTGAAGACAGTTTTGGTCAATTGAAGTTATTCTTTAATAGGCTTGAAAACTTTATGGTACAGAAGAATATGTTAAATTTATATTTGTTGGCTTAATTCAACGTTGTGAACAAATTGCAATGCCAACAATGACACTATCTCAAACAGTAGATGTATTTAATGAACGTTTTTATGATTTACCGAATTTAATTGATGTTCTTTCAGCTATTATTATTGAAATGACAAATGTAAAAAAAAAAATAAGAAAACTTTTATTTAAATTTAATTAAATTTTTGTTTTTAGATTGGAAAAGAATTTCTTGGTCCACTTGAACGTTTAACTTACATGACAATTGATTATTATCCACGTTATCAACCTAAACCACAAGCAACAACATGTTCATCTGTTATTAAAATGATTTTAGTTTTACAAACAAAGCCAAATTGCTATAAACTATTTTTATCTCGAATTGGTATTATTCGACTGTTTTTAATTTTTTTTTAAATAAATTTATTTTATTTAGTTACTTAAGCACTTATTTATTGTTGTTTACATCCATTAAAATCAACTGTTGAAAAATAATTAGAAAATTATGAAGCTGATATATCTGAAGAAAATACAAAATCTCTTTTATCAATTGGTAAAACTGTAGCATATGAAAATTCTATTCCATTGTAAAAAGTAATGTTAAATGTAATTTCATTAAAAGAATTTTATACAAGTACATATACAATATTTGATCGACAAAATACGTTTGTTTCATTCTATGATGAAATAATGGAATCGATTTTACATATTATTGATCGATGAGATTTTAATGTTGAAAGAGATTAATTCGAAGCAATGAAAATGAAAGATTTATTTGATTTATTTTTATGTTAAATTTAGGAGGAAGATGAAGATGAAACTACTACAACTGATTCTGGTTTTGGTATGAAACCTGGTAAACCAAAAGATTTTCAAATTTTTTAAAAGCACATTATGAACCACAAGAAGTTACACATAGCTTGATGATAACAACAACTATCATATTGACATGTGATTGTTTATACAGCATCCAAGTGATCTACGTTCTTTGTCTACCATTTCTATCTAACATAGATACATGATATACATATCTTTCATCCTACGCAACAACAACGTCTACTTTGTATAGCGAATTCTCTTATTGTGTGTCTGTTTTTCTAGTCTCTAAATAAACGGCGTCGTTTTTCGCATTTTAATGTGTTGACATACATTTAATAAATAATACAATAATTTCGTTCATATCGGTAAGTTGTCATCATCAATGTTTCCGATGAACATACGAAATATAAATGTCTCTTTATATTCTGTTCATAATAGCAAATGCGCGTAAGTTTTATGCGAGATAATCAAAACTTGATTAAACAAGCAAATGTAAACGGTAGAGCTTTTTATACAAATGAGAATAAGTTTTTATTTATTATTTCTTCTATCAAAGCACACTGGATGATGTCCGAAACAAAGGATTCAGGAAAGTGCACTACGTACACTCTGATTTTCTGAGCACTTTGTGTATTAAGGTGTGTATCAGAAGCAGCAGTTGTTGTGTACATTATGCTTCTGCTTGATATACTTATAACGAGAAACACTGTTCACCATATATGTTTATTGCATCGAAATGGGCTATCATTTTTATTTCGATTAACAATCGAATACAATATTGCATGTTGTGAATTGTCCTTAATAATCTGTGAGTATGAAATCTTGAAAACAACTAAACAAATAAATAACGTGTGATCGTACTTCGAAATTCCAGTTTTCATCAAACTTGCTTTCTGTTTAATAATAATAAATATTATTAAATTATTAGCCATGAACTACTCTTATCGCATCTCTCTCGATATATTATGTAAACTAATGTTAACAAACAACTGTATGAGATAAAAACTCATATGATATGATTCGAAAGAAAAGTAGAATATTTTCGAATTGTTTAGACAGCTTTTTAACGTTTTACGATCAACACAACCATAAGATGAAAAGTCTGTTCGAAGAAAAAGATCAGATCTTGTTTGTGTTTGTTTCCTTTGCTAAAAAAATCCAATGATAATATTTTCGAAAAGTGACATATCTAGAGAAACTTGTTAGATATAATCAGGATAATTCCCGTGCATGTTCAGTAATACGAGAGAGATAATCTTAGTAAATGTTAATTATTCTTTAACTATACCTAATACTTAGGGTATACCAAAAGTTCTGATCACAGTTTTTAAAATTTAATAAAGCAATAAATATTGAATATTTTACTAAGGCAATATATAGTATAACGTCTCGTCTTTAATAATATATAGANTCCACCTTCATCTTTAATTCGAAGTAAAAATAAAGAAGAAGATAAACGTTTAAATAAAGAATGTATTCGATTTGAATCAGGTTTAAAACGTATTTATATTTATGCAACACGTTCAATACAAACACAAGATCAAACAAATTCAAATCGATATGCATTAGTTAAAGATATAAATAAAATTTTTTATTAAGAATAAATTTTATTTTTAATTGCTTTCGATTAATTTGCTCAACATTCAACTTTATTTACTGAATATTTTTATGATGATTATCCAGAAATACTTCGATGTATTCTTACATGGAATGCACATGATAATTATGACGTTAAAAAAGTAGCACAATGTGTTTATGATACTTTTTTACTTGACGTAAAATCTTAAAGAAAAACAAATTAATCGAATTAGGTGACTTTTGAATTTTTATTTTAGGTAGCTAATGCATTCAAAGAAACAAATATTAATAGACTAGAAGAACATCGACGTGCTCTCCAAGTTTTTCAATATTTTATTAAAGAATTTCGAGATAAAATTGATACATCTGAATTAGAAATTAAAGATTTGGCAATGGGAATTCGTGGTTATGGAATTTTTGCTAATGTAACAAGTGAAGACAGTTCTGATCGCTTTAAGTTATTCTTTAATGGGCTTGAAAACTTTATGGTACAGAAGAAGATGTTAAATTTATATCTGTTGGTTTAATTCAACGTTGTGAACAAATTGCAATGCCAACAATGAGATTATCTCAAGCAGTAAATGTATTTAATGAACGTTTTTATGATTTACCGAATTTAATTGATGTTCTTTCAGCTATTATTATTGAAATGACAAATGTAAAAAAAAATAAATAAATAAATTTCTTATTTATATTTAATTGAATTTTTGTTTTTAGACTGGAGAAGAATTTTTCGGTCCACTTGGACGTTTAACTTAGATGACAATTGATTATTATCTACGTTGTCAACCTAAACGCAAGCAACAACATGTTCATCTGTTATTAAAATGATTTTAGTTTTACAAACAAAGCCAAATTGCTATAAACCATTTTTATCATCTCGAATTGGTATTATTCGACTGTTTTTAACTTATTTTTTAATAAATTTATTTTATTTAGTTACTTAAGCACTTATTCGTTGTTGTTCACATCCATTAAAATCAACTGTTGAAAAGCAATTAGAAAATTATGAAGCTGATATATCCAAAGAAAATACAAAATCTCTTTTATCAATTGGTAAAACTATAACATATAAAAATTCTATTCCATTATGAAAAATAATACTTAATGTAATTTCATTAAAAGAATTTTATACAAGTACATATACAATATTTGATCGATTAGAATTTAGTGTTGAATGAGATTAATTCGAAGTCATGAAAATGAAAGATTTATTTGATTATTTTGATGTTAAATTTAGGAGAAAGATGAAGATAAAACTACTACAACTGATCCTAGTTTTGATATGAAACCTGTAAAACCAAAAGATTTTCAAATTTTTTAAAAGCACATTATGAACCGCAAGAAGTTATACATAGCTTGATGATAACAACATCTTTCATATTGACATGTGATTGTTTATACATCATTCAAATGATCTTCGTTCTTTGTCTACCATTTCTGTCTGACGTATATACATGATATACATAGCTTTCATCCTACGTAACAACTACATCTCTACTTTGTATAGCGAGTTCTCTTATTGTTTGCCTGTTTTTCTGGTCTCTAAATAAACGGCGTCGTTTTTCGCATTTTAATGTGTTGACATACATTTAATAACTAATACAATAATTTCGTTCATATCGGTGATTTGTCACCATCAATGTTTCCAATGGACATGCGAAATATAAAATGTTTGTTTATATTCTGTTCATAATAGCAAATGCGCGTAAGTTTTTTGTGAGATACTCAAAACTTGATTAAACAAACAAGTGTAAACGGTAGAGCTTTTTATACAAATGAGAATAAGTTTTCATTTATTATTTCTTCTATCAAAGCACTGTGGATGATGTCCGAAACAAAGGATTCAGGAAAGTGCACTATGTACACTCTGATTTTCTGAGCACTTTGTGTATTAAGGTGTGTATCAGAAGCAGTAGTTGCTGTTTAAATTATGCTTCTGCTTGATATACTTATAACTAGAAACACTGTTCACCATATATGTTTATGGCATCGAAATGAGCTATCATTTTTATTTCGATTAACAATCGAATACAATATTGAACGTTGTGAATTGTCTTTAATAATCTGTGAGTATGAAATCTTGAAAACAACTAAACAAATAGATAATGTGTGATCGTACTTCGAAATTCCAGTTTTCATCAAACTTGCTTTCTTTTTAATAATAATAAATATTATTAAACTATTAGCCATCAACTACCCTTACCGCATCTCTCTCGATATGTTATGTAAACTAATGTTAACAAACAACCGTATGAGGTAAAAACTCATATTCATATTTCTTTTTCATGTACATCATATATTTTTCTTTGTCTCTATATGCGTTAAACGTTTCTCAAGAACTTTTCTTGTCTGTGCATATGATATGATTCGAAAGAAAAGTAGAATATTTTCGAATTGTTTAGACAGCTTTTTAACGTTGTACGATCAACACAATCATAAGATGAAAAGTCTGTTTGAAGAAAAAGATTAGATCTTGTTTGTGTTTGTTTCCTTTGCTAAAAAAATCCAATGATAATATTTTCGAAAAGTAACATATCTAGAGAAATTTGTTAGATATAATCAGGATAATTCCCATGCATGTTCAGTAATATGAGAGAGATAATCTTAGTGAATGTTGATTATTCTTTAAATATATCTACTATCTTCTATACCATAAAGGTCTATCTAAATACAAAAGCTGTAACAGATCGAACTTTTTTCTCAAATGAATATTAATTATCATTGAGTTGACTATATCTGAAAGTTAGAAAAATCTGTTTACGCATAATTACATATTATCATTTACTTCTTGATCCGAAAAGTTAAACATGGTCATTACAAACATAATGAGCTATTCTTTGTAAATAACGTATATTTATCTATTTTCCTAATTCGTTTCAGATATTCTTCTCATCACAACTGGTAATTCTACAAATATATAGACGACAACAGAGAATATCACAAAGAAAATACAATTTCGCATCTATTCGACTCTGGAGCACGTGAGCTGCATTTTTGGTTTTAGTTGTATTGTTTACGCCATTGGCTGTTTCAATTCATATCTTCTACGTCTTTTTGGCGAAGCCGAAAAATCAGTCCTTGATTCTCATGGATTAAATGTGACACACATTTCACCACTTTTATATTGTGAACTTCCTTATGATGATTGTCTCTGTACTATTTCATTGAACAAATCTGATAATTCAGAAAAGTGTATCACTTATGTTCAGTTGATAGGTAGTCACGTTTTGCCATTAGTCATATTCTTTTTACAGATCTATCTTCTTCGAAAACTTTTCTCATTGAATTCAGATTGCTCTCGTATATTCATTTATGCTCTATCGATTGTGTCTACCTTTAATTTCATCGGTATGGCAATAAGTATTTATTGGAGTAGGGTGTGGGTATGGGTGTGGACGTGTGAATGTGGGTGGGTGTGGGTGACTATGTTGTCTTCTCATCACTCACACATATCCCTCCACCCACATCCAGAATTTTTATTTTCTCTGTTTTTACGTTCGTGACTGATTCTTCAGTGATGAAATTTCCTGTAAATATTGATGAAACGATCATTGAGGTCCAGAGAATGCAGAAGGCAGGAAGAAGTTTAAGCTATTTTGTATCCGAATAATAATGACCTTTGGAAATTTATCTAATAGAGTCTGTCTGAAAATAAACTTAGATAGGCATTGAGGGTTCGTATCAACTTTTCTCAACACCATATCTAGCATCCTGTCACCTACTCAAATAATGTTCTTGTGATATTGTGCATATTGCACGTAGGTGAAGGCGTTAGCAGCCGATTCAAGTAATTCCACCGGTGATTCGTCCAGAAGCTTGTTTCAAGCGTTCCAATATGTGTTCAAAGTACAACTCGACGAGTTCTATCCATTGGTATGCTCAGATTTTCCGTAGTCCAAATGACGATTTTTGGAACCATAGATAGGGCTATAGCAAATGTGAAAATTATAGTTTGGGTTATAAAAAATTGGAGCATACCAATGGATAGAGCTCGTCGAGTTGTACGTTGAACACACATTGGAATGCTTGGAACAGCCTTGTGAGCGAATCACTGGTGAAATTACTCAAATCCGCTGATAACTTCACCTACGTACATGTTGCGGAAAAAACGAACATACCACGTTAAATATCCTTGAAAAATATATCGAAGTCTCTGTTTTCTAAAGTCATCATTAACATCCAGTATTCGATCTATTCGATATATAGTCATTAGGAGTTGATCTACCGCTTCGATGACTCCACAGTGTACCCCGACGTGTTGAAAATTTTTAATCTTTCAGTTCTTATGTCTAGGGATATATGATTTCCGAAAACTACGTCCAAAAAATGCAAAGAAAGGACTTGTGGTTGCTGAGTCTAGCTGATTTTGAGCTCTGACATCAAAGCTCGATTGAAATAAGAAGTCATTTTTGCTACTTTAGCAAGCATCACATGTTTGATGTAGAGATAATAGAAAATGTGCTTCACATTTCGATCTTATCGACCGATCTTGAGTAAGTTTACCAGCTCTTTCATAGTTTTATCAAAGAAATGTTTTTTTATGTTTCGTATGTCTAACCGTTGACGAGCGTCACGTGCTTCTTCGTCTTTTTTATGGTCTACTATCGTGCCTTCGTCAAGTCAAAATTTATGTGCACTTTAAAAGTTCATCAATCTCGTTATTGCTGGATACTCAAAATGACTATACCAAGAATGTAATGGTTCAATTACGACATTTAATGTTGCGTCATCCTATCAACGGAGGCATAGATAATCAAATTCTAAATTGGATTCGAAGGTTTATTGCTCGAGATTACATGCCTGCTCTTTAGACTTTCAAGTTGGTCATAAGCAAGAATCCGGTGAACCATGCACAACAGACAATCAATAAGGACATATTTACTCGACCTGCTCTTCGTATTGATATTCTCTAATACTTTGGGTTCTGTCTATTAGTGTATTCTAAAATGATGAATAAAAATAAAAAATAATATGAATTCCCTACCGAAAGGTATGGATATGCGTGTAAGTGAGGGAGAAAAGAATATCAGCACCCATACTCACACCCTTTCGTTTCTTTTTAAATATACATATATCGAGAAGAG
Source organism: Rotaria sp. Silwood2 (assembly GCA_905329745.1). Lineage (NCBI taxonomy): Eukaryota > Metazoa > Rotifera > Eurotatoria > Philodinida > Philodinidae > Rotaria > Rotaria sp. Silwood2. The sequence goes on along the minus strand of CAJNSZ010001320.1, from coordinate 21,261 downwards.
ATATGGGTTGTTTGTTTTCTATCTCAGTGAATATTGTCATCGATGACATCCCTTATCTTTGAATATAATGATAAGAAAACTATCGAGATAGTAATGAGAAAGAAAAAATAGAAAAAGAATAATTAATTATGACTTTATCCGAAACTCCGTAGATATTGTAACAAGAAAACGTGTTATCTTCGAAGAACTGCTCTATTTGAATCCATTTCTTCTTCTATTATATTTTCAGCGTTTACAAAAGAGGTACTCCGAACAATGGAAATATTTATTGAAATTTCGAAAACGAGTAATTTTTTCTATGATAATATTAATAAATAAAAATTTAACAAATATTGACGATACAAAAATTGCTAACAAAAAAAGGACCGATAATTCGAAATAAAAGCTAATCATTGCTTATTTTTGATAAGAAAAAAATTCCATTGGTAATTATTTCAAATATTATATGAAATGAGAGTGACTCTTTTATTTCACGGGGTTCGATTTCGATTTTGTGACAAGAGAAACTGAAAAAACCCATTTTCGGTTCGATTCGCGATTCAAATTTATTTGAAAACATCGGATAAACTAACTAAAGACATTGATGCTAATCTGATCGACTTTCTATAGACGAGATCAAGGTCTAGACGAAAGACAATTAAGCTCACCAATGAATGAAACTATTTTGCTTTTTTATTTGCAAAACGATTCTGTCCATACATATAATTTGACTTTATATTTTCTGTTAAAAAATAAGACAAACCATAAAATATTCATGTTAATAAATATGATTCATCATCAATGCCTTCAGAGACTCGCTCTTGCTTTCTTTTCGTTGCCTATTTCAAAGCTAAATGATTGTGGCTTTGTTTTGAATAACTTAACATCGTTTAACGTTTTCCAGTTCAGAGCTTCGTCACTGAATAAAGCAATCTCTAGAACGTCAATCTCCATAGCATTGATTAGTTTCAAAGAAATTCTACGTTTGTTTTTATATCTTATGTACGTGGTAAAATTATCACATTTGAAAAAGATCGACGAGGCGATATAAATATGTCAAAGTTTTACCATGTATCCCTAGTAATTTAGACTACAATTTGGCGTCTTTTTCAAAAATAGCCGTGGAAAAATTTTTCGAACTTCATCGATATTATGCAGATAGATGTTTCGAAAGTCGCTCATTTCAATGGTGAAAGTCGAAGCTCGATCAAATTAAACGATCCAAAGTTAAGCAAGCAATGGTCATTGGTTACTTAATCCTAAAATGAACAATAGTAATAAGTCTAAATCATTATGTTACTCAATATAATGAATGGCTGATAAAAGCAAGAAAAAAAAGCATATTCAGCAAGAGATTGCTTTATACATGTCAAGCGGTAGCGATACAAAATTAAGGCTTTAATATAATGCACACCAAACTTGACTTGAACAAGAAAAAATAACGTAGAAGAAACAAACAGTTCGTTACGGATAAGAAAAAAAGATGCACGAACACAAGAAGAAGTCGAACTGAAAGCGAATATTCACATATAAAGTCGAAAGAACAATAAAATTGACCTCAATCTGATTATTGTACGGCTTTATTCGATGATGAAAATGCATGAGCTTTGTTCTTTGAAGATTATTGTAATACCAAACTCAAACAAAAAGCAAGAATGTACTTCTAACAAGCATCTGTATATCGTATATCCCATCCTTTTAAATCTGGTAGTTCTTCCTAGAATAAATAATCCAGTGGTTTTATTCGAATACAATATTTATATCTTCAAATCTATACTTTTAAAGTTACAAATGTTAACAAAGATAAATTTGTTGAAGTTAACTTAAATACTTGTAACGTTTTCATGCCTTAATATTCAGACCAACATCAAACAAAACATGAAAAAAAACAAAAATCATAATCTTACGTGCTAAACAAGCAAGACCTTTATTAGTCACTGGTGTTTCACTTAAATTCAGTACTTTTAATTGATTTAAATGTTCAGAAATTAATTCTAAACCATCATCACCAAACTAAAGTAAATAATATTCAATAATAGTTTTTAATGAAAATTTTCGTTATTTAACTCACTTGTGTTGAAGATAAATTTAAATCTTTTAAAGCTGGTAATTTAATTAAATGTTTTGCACAAGCGCTTGTGATATACGTGGATGCTAAACTTAAACATTCAAGATTACCAAATGGACCTCTTGATAATAATATTGCTAAATCGACATCAGTTGAATATGTCGGCAATTCTAGTTCTCTTGGTCCACCTTTTTGTTGGAATGTTCTTAATGCTATCTTTCGTCTACATACTTCTGCATACATCGTGAAACCTGTGGGTGTCGATTGCAGTGTTGATATTAACTGTAATTCAGTATCATGATTTTCAACTGCATCGAATTCCAACATTGCACATAAAGTCTAAATGAACTTTTTCTTTTTATATTCAAAATAAATAGTCAAAAATTTGATATTTACATCTAATGAACTTTGACTTTCACGTAATGCAAGTAACTTTAAAGCTGGTAATAATTTGTTAATACGTAATAAGAAACTTCTTTTTCGACAACAACATGAAAGTAATTTACTGAGCTGAAAAATTCAAATAGAAAAAAAGAAAATATGCTATTGTATTAAAAAATTTTCTTTACCATTAATGAAAACATTTTGCCATTATCATCACAAGCTATACCACTCAAACAACACATTTCAAACCATCCGTCTTTACCTTCACGAATACCTAACACTTTCTGATGAACTTCACATCGTGTATCTTCAACGAGATTTTTAAGAACATTTTTAAATATTCTATTTTAAATAAGTACAAATAATATAGAAAATATTTATATTTCATGTGAAGACAGAAAGAAAATTATTACGCGATAAAAAGATCATGTCTTAGTGCTTCATCTTGAAAAGGAACGGGTTGTAGAACCAAGCCAAGATGATGTCGCCAGTCGTAAAATGTGGATCTATATGAAAAGAAAAATTTAGTATCATTTTATATATGATCCTTAAAGCAATTTTCTAAATCTATATCATTTATTGAAAATTGAAAATTTGAGTAACAATCTGTATGATAAACTATAATGCAGTAAAGCTATACACACAGCACTTTTCGAAGTCAATTTTATTCATGAAAAATAGTAAAGATACTCCAAATTTTGCTTCTATGTAAACTCACTACTACTATTGACCATATCTTATGTAAGAAGAAATAACAAAATAATTGTTTGGATGTTATGAGGCGAAAAGTAGCCTGTGTAACAAACCTAGATTTAAAAAAAATCTATAAAACTTAATTCGAATTGAAAAATAACTTAGAATCATGATTATAAGAATTAGGTCGCCTTTTTTCAAATTATCTGTAAGGAATAAGAAAACTTATCAAATAGAAATTGCGTATGAATCATTTTTTTATGTCAAACTAGAAGAACTGCATGCACTTTCCCAAATGAAAAGTACAATGTCTATAAGACTGTATACGGTAAAATACGGCTTATTTAAGCGGCATATTTGATCATAAATGACTGTATACCGCTAGCTACGGTGAAAAATACGGATAACCGTAACCATCATCTCGAGGTAAACTATTTAATATTAGATGCCATCTACCGGTAGTAGCGATCAAAAGCACTACCATTACACCCCCGAGTATTTTATAAATATGACTAGATGGCTACACGATCCTACCGTGGCACACCCATAATTATCCTCTAACCAACAATCTATAACCGTTACGAAGAATAAATCTGCAGCATGGATGATTAAGATCTAAGGTGTTTGATACAGAATGGCTTATGCATTTTATGCTTACATTGTTTGTAATATTTTTGTGTAACATACTACTTGAATTTTAGTTTCTTCTTCATATGCTCGACAACTTTCGGTATTTTCAAAGCACAAGCTATTTAATAAAAAGAAAATAATTTACATGGAAACAGAAAAAAACGTATATATTTACTTTTTTCGACCTTGAAAAACATTATAAACTGCAGAAAGACAAACAGAGATTAAATTTGAGAGAACACGCAGAAATGGACAAACCATCGTTGAACCATGTAGTCTATGATAAATATAAATAATTGTACATATAAATATAAATATATATATATATTGTTGATTACCGTTTAATAAATTCTTGTACAACATGTAGACCATCATTTTGAGAATTAAGTGCAAGTATATATTCTTGAACAAGTGTTCTCAATCGTGGATATTTACTAAAATCCTAAAAAAAAGTAATCATAATTGTGTTTTAGTTTTAAATCTTAATCATGAAATTATACTGTATTATGTTTTAAAATTTTTTCAATAGCTCGTGTAAACATTTGAATTACAATTTGAGAGCGTGAATCATCACGACAATGCTAAATCAAAACAAATAACAGCTTTTTTCAAAAGCACGTGATGAATATATATGTTATTCATACTCGACTAAAAAAATTACACATTTCTGGCGATGGATAATTTTTTTCAAGTAATGGTTCTAGTGTTTCAATCACATTTGCACGAAAAACATGTACTAAATTAAATTCCTGTTGTAAAAAAAACGATTACAATACAAAGCAGAAAAACATTGATTTTCTTTTTACTTGTTGCAGAATTTCGAAAATAATTTCAAGTGGAAAATGATGAACTTCAACATCCTCAATCGGAGTTGTCATGACAAAATTGATCATATTCTAATTATAGGGAAAAAAACAAAGGTACATCCATATTTTTAATTAAAAGATCATAAAAAGTAAACTACCGTAATTTCTTTTAATAATACTTCCTGATTATCAGTCGAACGTAAAATACGTTCAAATTTTGATTTATTCAGCTATTAAAATATAATATAATAAAATTCAAAAAGATCATTAATAATAACATACTTTCCATTGTACTGAATAGAACAATTGGTCTCTGAAATCAAGTGTATTAACCTAAAACAAAGAAAAAAAAGAAAAACATATTTGGTGGTCATTCAAATTTTTCTCTCAAAAAAGAAAAAATAATATTGTTTTTTGTTACTTGAAAAAAATAAATAAGATTATTTGTAACAATTCTTATAGAAAATCGACTATGCCGATCCGTCACTTTGCTTTTTGACCATATAGATATATCTTCAATAGCTGAATACGCTATCGATCTATCCATATATCTGTCACTCTACAGAAATATAAATAGAAATTTTCTATTAACTGTATATAAAATTATATAAACACGAACTGTCGATGAAGTTATTTCACTTTGTTCAAGACAAATATGATGATCTTCCCAACGGTGAAAAAAACGTGAAAAACGTATTTTTTCTATAATATTTTTTGCACGAGGTATGCGATATATTTGAACATGGCCATCCGTTAACAATTGATAACGCTGCTGTGAGTGAAAAATATTAACAAGCATATAATGTATATTAGATATAGTTGTATTTACCGTAACTGTAGCACAATTTGATGCTAATGTCAGGCTTATACTGTCGCTGTGCCCTGTAGAATAATAACAACTACGACTATTTTTAAATGATAAAGAAAAAGAACTGAGTACATTACTTTTGGATGCAGATTTTAATTGATTTACCATCTTGTGATTAATTCTTATTATGTAAATTTAATTTTATAATTGATTAACTTCTTGTAATCGATTACGTTATAATGATGCGTAACCAGATGTCAGAGATATTTCGATTGTGTACAGCTGCCTTTACGTAGTCTTTATCTGTAAAAAAGAGACTCAATTTACCTAGTTCTCCGTTATACTGATTTGATATGCGAAAAAATGTAGATCGGCTGGTAAAGAAATATTTTGTCTACCTGCGAGTAAAGAATCTTCTACCGGACCGGTCGTTTACCAGAACCGGTTACAAGTTTGCTGTGAGACAATGCCGCCGACAATGGGACAAACACAAAATAACAATCGTTTTAATGAATCATTTACCTAATTAACTCATCTATGTCAAAAGCATTCTCAGAATTATCGAAGTATATCGACCATATAAACGATCGTTATCATGTAGTCTAAATTATAATAGGAATGAAATCTTTGGCAGAGTCTTGCCTATTATATGGGCAACACATTCTTTTATAGGTAACCTTCAACTATTCTCAGAAATGACTCAATAAAAGTAAGAAATTAACAGTATCGATGTTTGTTTCGTATTTAAACTTGCCATATTAGATCACATTTTGACCAAAAACTTCGTTTATTTGATTGACAGATAGCCAAATAATCTTAAATATTAAAACTCTTTCGTAATATTTTCGTGAAATGCCAAAATACAAGAACGTCTTGCATTAAAAAGACGCTATTTTACTATTAGAGCACACTGACCTGTACGTTAAATGCTCTTTCGTACAAATTCGGTAGTGTCAAGTTTTAACTCGAATAGACTTAACATGCGTGATGTTCTATGACAAAAGTTATAAGAGACGGAGAAAAGAGGCATTGCAAGTAGTCGTTATTTTCTGACTGTAATCATTGCTAATATCCATTCTACTGGCTTCATCATCGCGTTTGTATTCTTCATCAGTATCCAGAATCTTATCGTGAAATAAATCGAAATCTAGCTAGTTCTCACATTATCAACAGAAAATGAATATCTTGCATACTCTCATTTGTTGAAGCCAACATCTTTCTGAGAGACAAATATCATGATTCTGATCATTATCGTCTTTTCAATCATGTTTGAGTTTTGATTATGAATTTCTAGAATTATGGCACTGATTTCTGCAATGATCTTATTGATCAAATATATATTGAATAATGTCGAATGTCGAATGTCGAATGTCGAATGTCGAATGTCTAATTTTGTAATGATGAGTCATCTGGAAAAAAGCCTACATCTGATTTCAAGCCCTATTCTCATGTCATCAAATCTAAAGAAACATAGTAAAACTCATTTCATACAGAGAATGTGGCGGAGTGTATAAGACAGCTGCACAGAAACAAGTACATTCATAATAAATCAAAATTACTTACATAGAAGTCTAATCATGTCTCCTTCCATTCTTTTCATTTAATACCAGAAAAATTTCCAATATCAAAAGATTTTTCACTCTGCTCATAACTTTTCTCTATAAATTTGTTAGTATCCTTCTTATGAATGCCATGTCATACAGAATATTAACGAAGTATGCTAAACTTACTTTTCAGTTAAACACAATATAGGCATATATGAAAGTTTTATGCATTATGTTAGCAAGTATCTATATACGCGCACGTAAAATGTTTTTATTTTCATGTCACCATATTTTTCGTCACATATCACTGCTCTTGTTTTCGTTTTTATCTTTGTTTACTTTCTCTAACGCATTTCAGGTTAGGAAGTAAGAGAGCGAGTCTTAGTCATTCTGCTTGCCGAGCAAGAAAAAAGGGTGTGGTGTGAATCTTGCTTTCACGTACACCCACCCACCCACACCCCCATCCCCAAAATCGAAAAACGGGCACCTGGGGTAAACATTGTATGCAGAGTCTTGCCGAGTGTTTAATTTTCAAAAAGAATAACACGAAACGCTTCCATGAAATTAACTCTGCATTTAATCCTATTTACAAGCATATTTCTATTTCAATTGTATTTCATTCAATTCAATCGAGAGAGATCGATCGCTAAAAAGCAAAAGTTGAGAACAGCAAATTGATCTATATTTCAATTATACGGGTCAGTTTGTTTTCAATTGAATTACGAATAAATGATAACTGAATAATAAAAGTGTGTAATATCAATGATTTTTGATAATTGAGTGTAGTAAAAGCAACGCCGCTGTATATTTTCTTTTTTTCTTTTGTAGTATACTTCTTTTTGTACAACATGCAGACGTAGAGAAAAAAAAAGAAAAATGTCAGCGATAAAAGTATCGACTAGACGAATGAAAAGAAAAAAAAATGAAAAGAAAATTTTTTCTTTCCCGTTTACCGATAGACAACATTATGATTTGGAGTCTATATTTTCACTGTACACACGCGCACCATATGAAACAGGGTCAAATTACAAAATAAAGAGAGAAGATATACAGCGCCTGTCTTTTTGGTATATTCAACTATCGATTAATCGTATACACCTCAATATTTGAAAAAAACGTATATTTTTCGATTAATTCTTACATTTTACAAGGTACGACGAAATTAGAAGAAGAAAGAGGTAAGATTTTGATATCTAAATGAAACAGTTTCAAGTCTTAAGAAATATTTTCAATTATTTTAATTAAGTAGTAAGAATAATAAATAATGGCGAGTTCTAGAGAAGAGCATAGCGAAAACAAGGTGTCAATAAGTTGTAATTTGAATATAGTTGATGTTTAAAGTAAAAAGACTATTCTTAATAAAATAAGATTAATAAAAACATATGATAAAACTATTGATAAAAGAAGTAGTGATGATGAAAGAAATGATACAGTTGATGTTCTATGTTTACCTGAGATTTCAAATGTTAAAAGAAAAGAAGATAAATTTTGTTAAAGTATTTATCTATTGGAAACGAAATTTATAGTGAAAGAGTTAACGAAATATTTCTACATGAAGGACAAGGAACATTTCCTATTAATAATAATGAAGAGTTTTATTCTGGTTCATGGAAAGACGATCAATATAATCGTTATGAATTTAATCTAAAAATCATGCTTCAACCATTTCTCATGGAGAATTTCGATATGGAATATTGAAAGAGGGATATGGAAAAGTAAGGTTAGAAAGTGGATATGAAGATGAAGGAAAAATTAAAGATGGAAAATTTAACGGTCTTGAAAGTCTATCGAGTACAGTAAAGGGTTTTCAAAAGATAGGCCATGTTGGTATAGAAAGAGATACTCTTAAACTGATAGCTAAGTGGAAAAAAGGAAAAACGAGATTCGTTAATTTGAATGAGGTTGAACAATATTATCGACATCAGTATCAAGTATTTTATAATACATTAGAATCATTAATCTTTTCAAAAAATAAGAATCAACATATTTAGAGAGGACATCTTCAAAATTTGCTGAATTTATCTGAAAAACGCCTTTCTAACTTAAATTTCCTAGAAGAAATCATTACATATCTTATTGTCCCAAGAGAATTAAAATCATCGGCGAATCTTCTATTTAAATTCGATGATAGCTATACAAATTTAAATGAATATACGATGGCAAATTCGAAGAAAATTTATAATGATTGTGTTGAAAAATATTTGTCAAAGAGCATCAAAAAATTATGCAAGAAGATTAGCATGGTCTAAAGATGAGAACAAAATCGATTGTATTTTTTTGAAAGTTATTTTTGATGAAAGTTTAAATATTTTTCTCACTAAATCTCAATTATTCGATTTCAAAACAGTTTTTTATTTAAATTCGTCTTTTATTGAACTAATTTATTTCGCTAATGAAGGATTAACTCAAGTATCTTCACAATTTATTCATATTCACACAACATTTACGAAAACAAATTTATGCATAAATTACTTTGAAAATTCCAATTCTAATTCAATTCTTCAGAGATGCGATGAGAAAAATGAGGAGAAATATAATTTTGATTACGATTGTTATTCGACTATCTTAGAACTTTCTTTCTTATCTGAACTTGAAATTGAAGTTGAACAAAAAACAGACAGAAAAACTCAACTAATCCAAGTCAAACTTAATGGAGAAAATGCTTTTTCATGAATAAAAAATTATATCATTCACAGGATTTATATTCTTATCTTTGATGGAATGAATCTAAGAAAAAAATCAGAACAAATTTTTTCTACTTATATCGATCGTGATAAAGCAGATTAACTTAGAAATTTTCTTCGCAAAGAAATTGGTTCTAATGATATTAGTCTTATTATTGTCCCGTTTGATACCAATGTTATTTTAAGATTTGAAATTAAAAACACTTTCAAACAGTTTAATGGTACGCAAATTGATGCTAGAAAGACGAATATGGTTTGGATTTTTATTAAAAGAAATAATAGCGAAGAAATATAGAAGAAAAAGGTTTCAATCATGAATCACAATTATTCATGAAGAAAAACTTTCGATTAAACTTCAATGAAAATGTGATCAACGATCATAAAATTAATAATCATAATATTGAATCAATTATTTACAAAGCAATGACATTCGTATTTATCTTAAAAAGTAAAATCTTTCTCAGCGATTGGATAGTTGTAGCAGGACAAAAGTTCTTGAAGATAAAGGTATTCGTTTTTGTTTAAGAAAACAAATGGATGAATTTAACTTATCATCAACAAAATTAAATGAGATACAAAATCCTGATGATTTTATTGTTGTTTGGACTTCTTCCAATGATGTTCCGAGTGAATTAAACAACTTTGCTGATTATTTCATGCAATTTTATTCAAATTCAATCAATTTGTGTTTTCGAGAAAAAACATCGAAATATCCAATTTTGAAAAAGAAGATCATCTAAAATTAGTTGATATATTCGAAGATATCAATAACTTAATCGATCGATTACGTAAAGATATATTATTAACACATAAAAGTGACTTGGGGTGTGAGTGTGGATGGGGTGTGAGTATGAGTGAATAGAATATCACACCCACACCCACACCCCGTCAAATATTTTTCATCACTTTCTGCTAGTCATTTTGTAAAAATTACGCTATAAAACACGACTGAAGAATAAGAATTCTGACCTTTTATGCGTTTCCATGGCTGCAGTGAAGAGTAGTCGTGCGAACATCGTACAAATAAGAATTGGTCATCTTGTAAACAATGTCTTTTAATAGTCGCGTACGTACAGTTGAAACGCGGAGCGCTTTATTTGAATTAGTCCATAGCATCGAACTTTGAAGTGATTTTATCGAAAACAACATTGATATTCTGTGCGAAGTGATAACTGTCGCAAGCTTCGAGTCTATTCTGAAAATAACATTATGATCTTTGCATTTATCTGTTGAAGACTAATAATTAATTTTATAGTTAGTTGAAACTCTAAGCATTTCCCAAAGCTCATCTTACAAGTGTACTCTTAGCGAATTTTCTTCATTGAGCGTTTGATCTGAAGAACAATTATTGGAATACTGCTAATCTAATTCTTGACAAGTAATTCTGACGTTTATATATTGTTTATCTTACATATAGTGATCGTTGTAACTTGATAGATATCCAAACTTTTCAGAAAATCTCACTATTACCAACAATACATTAAGTGTTTTAGTCTTTCTCTCATTTTGAAAGTTTTTCTTCAGAAGAGAGATTTATCTGAGTTGAGTGTGCGTGTGTTCTCATACACACAAAATAGATATTCATTACTTGTAGTGAACTGGACATTAATTCTAACTTTAGGCTAAAACTTAAGTCGATAAGTAATCCAAACAATGCCTTTTTAAATGAAATTGAACACATAAAAAGGAAAGAACTAGAAAGTAACCAAAGAAGACAGACAAAAAATAATTTTTCTTCGTGAGCTGGACGACAACAAAAGGCACAACGAAAGCAAAATTATTTCAAATATAGGCGAATGACAAACGATGTTTCTATCTGGTGAAGAGAAAAAGAAATAAAATAAGAAACGGCTAATTATTGAGACTCGAAGAAACAACTCAGCGAAAGCTAATGTTTTTACAATTATAAGCAACAAGAAAATAGATTAACTTAATTATCTCCGTTACTCACGTTTGTTACTCATACATTTATTTCTACTTTTAAAAGAGAGAAAATGAAAAGATTTTTGATGTCGTATTATTCAAGGGAAGAGAAATAATGTATATAGTGAATGTAACATATTAACAAATAGGGTTATTAGTGGTAGCTTCTGCTTACTATATAAAGATTTGAGCGTCATCATTATCTGTTTGCTTGCTAATATAGTACACAATGTACAATCGTACTACAGTGGACTTTCTTAAGCTTGCAGTAAAATAAGTTGAAGTCGAATAATATAATATTAAAATGTTCTGTGAAAAAGTCAATATAACATCTGTTGCCAATAGTCTGATTATGAAAACCTATTCAATATGAGATTTATTGCAAGCCTATCTTTGTCCAGCATATCAGTTTATGATAGAATGACTCAAGCAAATAAAAGAAAAGCTTGCTGTGCACCCTCATCACATAATAGCAAAGAATGATATTTATGTTAACGATCTATCACCCGACTGAAAAATTGATGAGAAGATACGCTAAGAAAACGTCTAAAACCGTGACGGAGACTCATTACAAGGAATGTTCTTAATTAGATTCTAACGCTTCTCGTTACTTTAATTTCGGCTATTAGTAGTGGAAAGTGAAAATGCTTTCTTCATTTAAAATTCATGCACAGGTACAATGAGTAATGTTGCTTATCTTTTACTTTTCATTAGTAACACATACACATTGTAATTATCAGTTATCTATTATTATATATAATAAGTAGTAAATAACAACATTTATTATTTCCTAAAAATGGGCAAATCGATTATTTACTACTGAATATGCTCTATTACATATGAGTACGGCAGACTAGTTCTACTAACCACTTAGTACTCGCTAGCAACACGTGAGTAATAATAAGTGTCGATAGCTAGCAACCACGCAGTATATGATAGAGACACTACTCAATGAGAACGTAGCAATAACATAATTTTTTAGGTTACAACTTATTTGTTGCTAATCACAGCTCAATGGAAAAAATCGTTTACCTGTCTTATTTTTTCTAAAAAAAACATGATATTAATACATTTTTAGTGATTTTGGTCAAAATTTTGTAAGATAAACTATTAAGAGTGATTTAATGTAAAACTTTTGCCGGTAAATACGTTTACAATAGTTAAAACACTTGGAAAAAAGCGTTTAAACGCCTTTGTGACCGTTACATGTCTGCCTAGGTATGTGCTGAGATGGTATTTACATGTGCCAGCGACTTATCCCTTTTCTAAAAAAGAGTGTGTGCTACTCAAATATATTTGTGTGAGATTTTCAATCAGAATCTGGGTATGACTGCAGCATGTGTTTGGGTCTCTTTCTTCACACCGCGCACATGAGCATCGACAACTACCTTCATCATCGATTTTGCATGCTCAGCCTGAATGAATGATGCGAGAGAAAACATAAGGAGATACACAATTATTATTTAATGTACCCTGTTGAACTTATAAAAATCGAGAGTGAATATTGAATTTTACTCGATTGTCTCATCGTGATTTAGTTAGGTTTGCCATTACCAACGAAAATTCTCGATATTTTTGTTTGATCTTTATTTCAGAAACGCGATTGCTTTTAGTTATGGATCATCTGCTGAAGCCTAAATTCGAACTACCGGCTCTCAAATTAATTCAATCATACTTTATAAAAAATTTTAAAACACAACAGTGGTCTCAGCAGAGAGAGATTTGTCACTACGCAAGTTATGCGGGCGAATATAGCCAAAAATGTAATTGTCATCTTTTTTTAACTGACAACGCTGAAAATATTTTCCATACATACGGCTTAAGTTATAGTCCACAAAAAGTCACAAAACTACCACATATAGACGAAATTCTATATTACATGATTACTTTTCTACCTAAGAGTCACTTTCAACGTTTCTATAGAGCTTTTGTGAATATGTAGATGAATGCTCCTTATCGATTTCCAATGATATCTAGGCGAAAATTGTAGCAGGACAAAGTACTTTGTCATAAAATTCAAGTTTAGACTGAGGCACTCTAAATAATTTCGGTTTTTTTCTACCGTGTGCTATTTCATGATAAAGACCCAATCTCAAGAAAAAAGAATTCCTCTCAATCGCCGATAGATATAATGCATTAAACACTACATGAATTTCAGCGTAAATTCCAGTTAAGCTGTTAAATGATATGCACTGAGTATACTAGAATGATTTTATACTAGATCACAAATTTTATTTATTCGTATTGTAGACAGAAAAGTATTCATTGTAAGTTTTTAGTGTGAAACTTAAGAATTTGTTCGTGAAATGACAAGCATATTTCTGTTATCAGTTTGTCTTAGCTTCTTGACATTGAGCTTTCATTGCATTCCTCAATTGTCGTTCGTACTCGGCTTGTTCTAGAACTCGTTGATTTCTCTTTTCACGAAAACGTGTACGTGCATAAGTTGATTCCCATCGTTTAAAACCGTACAATTTTTCGCCTAATTCAGTCAATTGAAATGTTTTCGGTAAGTCATCATTTGTCAATGGAAAAGGACGCAGAGCTTCATCTGTTACTGGTGCCATATGTAAATATTGAATAATTCGCATATGATTTGAATTATTTGGATAGTTTCCATGTGGCAATCGACTATCCCATACAAGTAAACTACCTTTACGTATTGGCATACGTTGAATATGTTGTCGTATAGGATCATCCTTCGGAATTTGAACCGTAGTCGGATCTCCACCTTGATTCGTATCGAAACATAATTGTTGATTTTGTTTTGTCCAAGTAACAATATAATTTTGAAAACCGGGTACTGCATGAAATCCGCCATCTTCTTCACAACAATCCTCCAATGCTAATATTGCTTGCAGTTTTCGTTTACGCATACCATTATTTGTCGATTGATTTTGTGCACAAAGTGGATCTTTACTACATTCGAAATGACTTTCGGCTACATGTTCGAATCCGTATGTTGTTGCACGACCAGTCAATGGATTCATGTCTAAATGAAGCCAATCCGATATTGTTTTCCAATTCTCTCTATCTTCAGTTTGATCCCGAGATGGAAAATAAATATTTTTGGTTGGTCGCATTAGACCAGCTCGTGTTATATTAACCATTAATTCGTGTTCACCAAACAATATTTGAAAGACTCTATAAATATTTGGATTTTGTCGATTATCACATGCTTGTGGATATAGCCAACGATCATTACCGAGTATGCCCATTTTAGAAAACTTCGGCCATTTATAACTCCATGTCTCAGGTTGATCTCGTCGAATATCTGGATTGAACATTTCCTGTAAAAAGCACCATACATCGTCAACACTACGCTCACATTGTTCGTTTGTTAAAACATTTGCAACAACAACAGCCCCGTGTTTTTCGAAAAATTTCAAAATTTCTTCTTGTTGATCAATGTTTAACGCCACAATAAATCCATCAGCATCAACAGGAAGTGGTGCCGGTTGAAATGTTTCATCGTCGCCAGGTGACACATGAATCTCTTGAAGTTCAGGTAAAGTTGTACTAGTACCAATGCCCATGGCAAGTAGAATAGTATTAAAAAACAAATAAATGTAATGGAACTACAACAAAATAGGTAAGAACGCTTGTTAAGAAAGAAAAGTTTCACTTTGTCATGCACATGCTAGAATATGACTAGCATATGCTACGTGTCTCCAAGATGATTCATTTTATCTATGAGTCATATCGTAATGCGAGCGAAAGAGAACAAGAAGAAAAAGTTTAATCCGACACACGATGATATTGCCCACCCCCCCCCCCCCCCCCCCCCCCCCCCCCCCCCCCCCCCCCCCCCCCCCCCCCCCCCCCCCCCCCCCCCCCCCCCCCCCC
>CAJNSZ010001319.1:0-29879 GCA_905329745.1 Rotaria sp. Silwood2 | reverse complement strand
TACGTATAAGAAGTGACCATAGATAAGTTCATATATTGTTAAGATCAGTTTTGTTTCTTTCTCTTTTTTCAATTGCTCGTTTACCATATGATAACAGAGCGATTAAAAAAAAGCCACCCTTAATAATATACAAGGTTACTTATGACCAACGAGTAAAACATTGATAAAACTCATTATCTTATATTTTTATATTGTAGAAATTTTTAGACGACTATTAAAAGAAATGTTACAATTTCTTATTGTCATTTTTCTTTTCTGTCACAGGATCGATGAACCTGTATTTAACTGAACATAGAATATAATCTGTCCGAGTGTATATATTTGCTAAGAATTAGCTTTGGGTGTGAAACGATAGAAAGAAAATTTTCCCAACAGGAATAATTTCACATTATCTACGTCACATACTTTTAATGGATCATCTGATAGATATCTGTCGAAGTTTCAAGTGTCACTCATCGTTTAGCTACGTCAATAAATTGCATAAAATAACAGGATTTCCAAACTAAAACAATTTGATGAGTTACGCAATCTTTTTGCTACCAGTATGAATATATTGAATTTCGCAAGAGATTACAACACTTACAACATTTTGATAAAAGTAAAAGAACATAAGAAAAAACAACAGAATCGATGATGACGAGCCATTATATTTGCTTTTCATTCTTTCTATTCGTTTCAATAGTCTACTGTGGAATTTGTGTTTGTTATGAAAGTATATAGTGATAAAGAAGATGAAATATTAAGCATACTTACCTACCACGGATGCATTCACGATCAGAAACTTGAATGCTCCAGGTTGAGGCGTGGGCATTGCAGATCGCCTTCGTTGACACCTGCGAAAAGTTCATATCGGGCTTTCTCGAGTGGAAAATTTGTTACGGGGTCATTTGCGTTCGCGCTTTGACCATTCTAATAAAATCAATATAAAATATTGTTACTTGAAGAATGATCAAATTTTGATTCTCAATCATTATGAACACTTCTTCGTCTTTATTGCTGACTTCAGTTTGTTTAAAATTTTATAATAAACGATTAAGTGAATTTTATTTATTAATTGTTAATCTTTAAAAGAAAACAAGAATTTCGACAATCTTTACTAATTGATCAATGATTAAACGAGGAATAGCATTAAGTTCAAGAGATATTTATTTAAAATAATCAAATAAAACATCAATTAAAAATGATAATTATTAATTGAGGAGGCTGTGGGTGTCTGGTGGTTGTCGGTGTCGATGTTTTTCATTAACAGGGTGTGGGTGTGGGTGTGAGTGTGGGTAGAAGAGAGAACAGAATACTCACACCCACACCCACACCCTCTCTGAAAAATTTTGACAATTATATTGAAAAGTTTATATGAATAACTCATATATCATCATGTTTCTATACCCAAATACTTCATAACTTAAAAATTGAATATCTCTGTCCAGACAAGCCATGGGCAGCTCATATTTTAAATTCGTTAGTTTCTTGTCGAAAGCCTTCTTTTGACTCTAATATGTTTAACTTTCTCGCTCAACAGGTCACACACTTCCATTGTAAGAAGAAAAATAATATTTACTTCTACTATCGGAAGCAACTCAAAAAAAAATACAGAATTTTCTAGGATAATTTTGTTTGCAAACGTATCCACTGAAAAAGCTTTGCTCGTTTTGATGAAATTTGATAATTTTTTTTCGTAAGATCAAGATCTCGAACTTGATCTTGTTTCAACTACTTATTAATTGAATTTATAAAAAATAGACAATCGTTTGTGAATATCTTTGTCGTATAAGCATACATTTTCTTTTTGTTTTGAAATAATATATTTATATAAAACTACATTAAATTGTTTTCATGTAGGACTGATAATCATTGAAGTATATTTTCGAAAAATATGGATTGCACTTGATTCATCATTATTATCATATTTACACCTTGTTTTTTGTTGCCCAATATTAGAAGGCATTATTCAGAAGTTCAAAATTTAATTTCAGAGTGAGATAGTTGCAAAATTTCCTAGTTTCTACACGATGTATTTTAGTATTAGGAAATCAAAAATTAAGTGATAAATATTATAATAGTGATAGACCGAATGTAATTCATATTTTTAAATACATTGTTAAATGACTATGAATGTTGCAAGACAAGAATCATATAGATTTCTATGTAAATGTATTATTTAAAAAAAACCGAGTGATCATACAAGAAACCTATGTACAAGCGAGTGTTTATTCTTTATAAATTCAACGAATAAGTAGTTAAAACAAGATCAAGTTCGAGACCTTAATCTTACGATAAAAATTATTACATTTCATCAAAACGAACAAAGCTTTTTCAGTGCATAAGTTTGAAAACAAAATTATTCTAGAAAACTCTGTTTCTTTTTAGTTGATTTCTATAGTATTCTTATTTTTTTTATTTTCTTTCGTCAAAAACTTGATTTTAACATTCAATGGAACTATTCAAATTATCTCTAACTTATATTATTGCTGCAGTATTGGATTATAGTTCGAAAATTGATCTGGAAAAAAAATAAAATCGACGCATAAATTCAAGCACACATAATTGCGAAATCATGACTTTTTGTTGTTAATGTAATATTATGCAGATAGAAAAAGAGGAAGAGGTGATAATGTGAATATTTATTTTTTCGACCATCCATAAAATGGCTATTATTATCGTTGTTTAATCTACTCGATCACAGAATGAGAAGAAAAAGGTAAAACAAATATATTATTTCTATAAGAAGAAAAACGTATGTATCTCAATATAATACGCTTGTGACTAATATCTCGCACTTGCATCAAATTACATAAATCGAACTTAATTGCGCTCCACATTTAAGCAACCTTGATAGAATAATTTTGTTGTCTTGTTGTGAGCAAGCAAAACGTAAATATTGTAAAATACCATTGTCTTTTCGTAGTTCTTCATCATTAGTATTTAGTCGATATTTCTAATCATTAAATAGTATCACTAAGCTTGTATAGTCTTATATTCGTATCAAATCAATCACTTTTCTATCGATAAAATTGTTCCAACATTTTTCTTGTCAAATAAATACGATATATTAGTTTTAGTTAGATTAATCTTTGAACAATGTGTGTAGCAAAAATAACCAATATGCTTGGTAAATTCTACTTTAAATAATAAAAAACTTTTCTGTAGTCTATATTTCATAAAAATTCATGAAACTTTGACAACATCAAAAGTTGGACATGATGTTGTAGAAAAAATAAGTGATTCAGAGAATTTCCGTTAAAGATTTTCTCATGAACTAGGTTTCTAGTGGAAAAGATTGTTAGTACTACATTCACAGTACAAAATTTTGAGTTAATTTAATAGCTTTTCTAGTGATGTGAACAGAATTCGAGTCAGCAGGTCTTCAAGACACAGTATGTATAAGTGAGTATATAAATTGAGAGAATGAAGAGGAAGAATGTGTACTTGAGATTGAAAGCACATATCTTCTGTATTTTTGTTGTACAAGTGTCATAAGATAATTATACATGACGAAAGACTTTAGTCATCATTTATTGTCGAAACGTAACATTCTTGATTTGAATAATCTGATCAGAATAACTATCATTCCTTTGTTGAAACGAATTTTGCGTATTTGAGAATGTATGAGACAAAAAATGAAGAAATAGCTGAGAAAATGTTCTGAATTAGCTGCGACGATCAAGTTGTCGGATTTTGTTTACCTGCAGGCACTCTCAGCTACTCGATAAAGCAAGAGAGACGTAGTGATACTCTTTGGAGCTTGCGATGGGTTAAACTACAGGGTAACAGTTATCGAGTGGCGATTTCAGTTGCTCCTAAACTGATGATATACATATATGTCGATTGATGTGGTGCTAGATGTAGACAGAGATAAATGCAGTCCTTCCTCTGACACGCAATAATCTCACTTTGATAAATTTTAGTTATGTTTATGAGAGCTGATTGGTTTTGAATGTGTACATGATACCATTTTGATTCATTAGAGGAAGAGTTTGTTTTATTCGTTTGAAAAATTGACAATATAAAAGAATTAAACCACGTGTTTTTTTGTTTGTTGAGATTAACTTACAAATTTGATATGTATTTCATCGAAAATCGTGACTATTCTAGATTGCTAAATAAGACTTGTTTTGTTATAATTGTACGTAATAGTTTACTGAAAAAGTTAGCATATAGGGAACAGTGACATGCTGTTTTGTACACAATGAAACCAACTTGAATTTAACTTGATAATCTTCTAGAAATGCACGTTCACTTAACTTTTATAAAACTCATATTTAGATATTCACTTGTATGATAGTTGCCGCATTGCTCTCTTTTTTGCGATTGTTAACAGGTTGCTTCTTGGATCACAATTAGTCAATGATCATTTTAATTATACCTCGACAGGCATTTGTTACATACATATGCACGTAAATTTCTATCTCTAGGCCATATCCTATCACTCTAGAGAATACACAATTATTGTACTAAGTTTCTCATCAATAGCAAATCATTCGACAATTAGGGATAATGATTAATCAGAACAAATGAACGTATTTATTTATTTTCTTACGAAAATAGCACACAATGTAGTAATGCCATAAGAAAAAATTCAGATACACATTCACATGAAATAAGTAGAGATGTTGAAATGTGCTCACAAAAAATAATGATTCATGTTCAAAACATGCGGTATTTAGTAAAGAGAAGACGTATCTCTCGTAAATATATCGTATCAAGCACTCATAGAAGGTGAGATGACTCTCTTTGGATGAAGATATGTCTTCAGTTTCGCACCTACTTGAAATGATTTTGAATGCATGTTCTCAAATAATTGCAATCTTCTTTCATTTAGCATCTTCTTTTGGCAAATTTCGTCGTTGCTCGTTTCCACTTCCAGTGATAGCACCATTTTTAATTGATTGTTTTCTGAATTTCAAAGTCAAGATCAAAAGTACAGAATGACTGTATTCTTCTTATTCTCTTGCATCACTGCTGTGCTTCTGTGCATATTGTCAACGAGAATAAATGCACAAAACTCGTGTCCTGCTGGCACATAGAATGAAGATGTAAGTTCCAATACATCTCAATCTTGTCGTCCATGTCCTGTTGGTTCATACAATGGAAACATTGGACAAACTTCATGCCTGAGTTGTGCACCAGGTTATTATTGTAACACTGCTGGTGCTACTAGTCCAAAACCATGCCCAACTGGAACATATAATCCTAACGCTGGTTCTATCTCATCAGAAGCTTGTGTCAAATGTCCTGTTGGTTGGTACAATCCAAGCACTGGACAATCCTCGTGCCGCAGTTGTACACCAGGTCATTACTGCGATGCTGTTGGAGGTATTAGTGAAAACTCATGTCCAGCTGGAACTTATAATTCGAACGGACGTTCTACCTCATCTCGAGCTTGTATAAATTGTCCTCTTGGTTCCTACAATGAAAATATTGGACAATCTTCTTGTAATACTTGTGCACCGGGTCATTATTGTGATACTGTTGGAGGTATTAGTCAAAGCTTATATCCGACGGGAACTTATAACCCAAATGGAGATTCTATCTCATCTCAAGATTGTGTCAAATGTCCTGTTGGCATGTACACTCAAGATGATGAACGATCCTCATGCATCAATTGTATACTGGGCTATTATTGTGATACTATTGGTGCTGCCGATGCAAAGCCATGTCCAGCTGGAACATTCAGTCCAAATATAGGTTCTAATTCGTCTCAAGCTTGTATAGAATGTCCTGTTGGTTCGTACAGTGAAAATGCTGGACAATCATCGTGTACCACTTGCATGCCGGGCTATTTTTGTGATACTGTTGGAGCAACCGATCCAAAGCCATGCTCGAAAGGAACATATAATCCAAACATGGGTTCCATAACGTCTGAAGCTTGTATTAAATGTCCTATTGGCTCATATAATGAAAATTCTGGCCAGTCCGAATGTAAAACATGTACATTGGGTCATTATTGTGACGAAGTTGCAGCTACTAGTCCAAAACCATCCCGAATCGGAGCATATAATCCATATATAGGTTCTGGGTCGTCTGAGACTTGTATTGTGTGTCCTATTGGTGCCTAAAATCTGTTTGCTGGGCAATCGTCATGCAGTAATTGTACACCAGGCTATTATTGTAACTCCACTGGGGCTAGTGATGCAGTAGCATGTCCGGTCGGAACATTTAATTCAATAGTGAGCTCGGGCTTGGCTTCAGCTTGTGTGAAGTGTCCTGCTGGTTCGTATAATCCATACATCTCACAATCTCCATGCGCCACCTGTATGATGGGCTATTATTATGATGTTGTCGGAGGTACTCTTCAAAAGCCATGCCCAGTCGGAACATATAATGGAAAATCAGGTGTCTATGGCGGGGTATTATTGTGATGTTGTTCGAGCTATTCGTCAAAAACTATGTCGAGTGGGGACCAATTAATCCAAAGAGAGGCTCCAAATCTTCTCAGGCTTGTATTAAATGTCCTCTTGATTCATATAATCGAAATATTGGACAATCATCATGCACCAATTGTACTCGGGGCCATTATTGTGACACTGTCGAAGCTAGTAGCCCAAAACCATGTTCAGTCAATACTTATAATCCAAGGATCGGTTCGAAATCATTGCGAGATTGTATTCAGTGTCCTGCTGGTACGTACAATCGACTCACTGGACAAAGTTTCTGTCGTCGTTGCCCGTCTGGGTCTGCGTGCAATTGAGTTGTGTAAAAGTACTCACGACAATAAGTAGAAGATCTTAGAAAAATTCTAAGAAAATATTTTTTTTCTCATTCAGCTACATTATTATCCAGAATCTTAACCAATTGAAAATGTATACAGTCCTTCATTTTGATCTTGCTTCTTTGCATTTTACTAACATATTTAATATTTTTTCTAATAAAAATTGCAGTGGACATGAAGTGTCGTCCATCAGTCAACGGAAAAAAACGAGTGCTCGATGGTTTATTTCATAAATAGGAAATGAGTTGTAGCGAATTTCTATTCTACAGCGGGATTTCTTAAAGACGCATATACTCGGGAGCAGAGTTAGCACCAGTCTAATTTCATTCTAGATGCATGTAGATTTTTACCTAGGAAAATACAACTAATTTTAAAAAAAATTTTATCGATTTTAAAGGAAAATAATCAATATAAAAAGAAAATTAAAATATCGCTCGTTCGAAAAGGCCCAAGTTTGAACATTTTTTGCCTTGTTTTTTTAGTATTTTCTTATAATTTAAATCCATAGGTAGAAGTTAATTTAAAAAAAAAAGATGTTTTGCCCATTAAGAGAAAAAATTTTTATTCTTTTTACCTGTACAAATAACGTAACGCTTCTATCTCGATGATAACTTGAACCTAAATTTTATCTTCACAAGAAAATGTATGAGCTAAGTTTAACTGAATTAATATAGTTTCAAATGCACTTTTTTAAAAATAAAATGTATATTAATTAAAGAGATGGAATAGATTGAGAAACAGAATAAACAAAATGTATAGTTTTGGAAATATAACAAGTTGGTTATTTTTATAAAGACATAAAAACTTGTTATCAACAAGTTTTATCTGAAAAAGCTGTATATTCATGAAATTTATTTCAACAGATAAAAACCGGTTGGTGAAACAGCTCCAGCCGGTCCGATTCCAACTTTGCTCTGGAGGAGATAGTGAAAGTCAAGAGTTGCAGAAGAGCTGGAATCTAGACAAGTTCATTCTCTAAGGTGAATAGCGATTGAGTGTACCGACACATAAGTATTCGATTATTGCTGTGGAAGTGAAGCTTAGTGATGGTGTGAAGAGGAAGCACGAAGGAACGGAATCACGTACTTCCTTACAAGTATAATACAGGTAGATCTCATTCATATGAATACTGCATGTTCCAAACTCATATCCAACCGTGTTGCTTGTGTTGTGATTGTTATGGCAAAGATATACAATATGAATTATCCAACAGACATCTATCAATTCTATAGTCTTAACGAGCACAAAGATTTATGAAATTTCACTGAGTTCTAGGTACGATGTAAATAGTTTTCATTATTTTATATTGCAAGGAAGATATAAGAGTTGGTTGAAACTAACGAAAGAACTTAGTCAAGTGCTGAACACCGTTTCACTCCATATTTTGGATAAGCATAGGACTCATTGAGACAAAGAAAACTCTAAAACAATTTAAACTGATGACTTTTACAAATGATGTTATGGTTGGAACCTCAGTTTAAGAAAATTGACTTTTCTTTGCTTTTTGTCCCACCATTTTGTATTTGTTCTGAAAAGTATATATGAATGATTTAGTTTTCAAAATGAACTCCACCACCTCTACTGTATCTCTTTTGGCAAATCAAATTTCTAAACAAGCTGGATTTCGATCCTCTAAATAATCTAAAACAGCAGAACTTGCCGAAAACCATTACGCAATAATTGAAAATTTGATGTTAGATTCTTTATGCACAAGTGAAGGTGATATTGCACTTGATAGTGAAAATAAATTCGATGATTGATACATATCCTTCATATTCACATTTTGGCTGTGGATTTCATTTCTCACATACAGTTTTATACCAAAAATGCTTCCAAAGTCAAAGTGCATTTTTATTTGCTCTTAAAGGTTTTTTAAAGTATGAAAATCTCTGAAAAACATTAGAGCAAGATGTAAATCAATATTACATTCAGCATAGGGAGAAATAAAAAGAAATGTAGACTATCTAATCGGTGGACTGTGTTGTCACCACAATAATATAACACATATGATACTCCTCTTGCCAAAGGATTAATATATTTACATACCAAAATTGTAAACATCTTAAAAACCGAATATCCCAGTGCATATTTTCGATGCACAAGTAATCTTTCAATTTGTTAGTTTAACACTAAGGGTATTAAGTTGGCTGGAAGATGATCAATTTTCTTCTTAGACAGCACACAAAGTTTCATTGTTAGATGTTTGGTGATAAGGAGCGTAAAACAAAATAAAAGCATTTCGTAATGAGTAAATTCAAAAACAGTCTATCTTCTTCTTATATGGGATGTAAGTGTGAATGAGAAAAAGATACCTCCACACTTACACCCAAGATCAACCTTTGGGTCATCAATAAGTTCATAAGAAGGACATTCATGAAAAAGCAGCTAATCGTCAGATGATATATTACGAAAATAATAATCGATGATAAACGAAATAACTGATATATAGGTACTATTTTACACTGAATTCCCACGTTGGTTAACTGAGATATAAATCAAATGTTGCAAGTGATTAAATTTGCATTAACTATGTATAATTTGAGATTACATTTTGTCAATAATGCTAAGGAATATTGTTCAAATAGAAATAAATCAGTTCTTTCATATGTCAAATGATCAATGAGTCTTTAATGAATTATCCAGTTCCATATATTAAATCACAAAAATTCATACATAAGTGAAAAAGCATAAGAATGCCAGTATTTAACTCATTTCTAGATCCAAATCCTTGACTATTCTTTGATTATGACCATTGAATAAGTCAAATCACGCCTACCATACATAGTCACAGGATTCTTTCATAGTACAGCTTTAAGAATTAAACAGTCTTTCTTGTTGAATAACGATTGTCTTTAGTTTATGGTTGAATTGTGTGTCAATTTACATTGCTTATTCTCAGTTTATAAAGTCGTTACTATTAGACGAGTGTTGTCAAACACATGACAAATTTTGTATTCACATCATTCAAAACAGAAACACCTAAATGGAATAAAAACATTATTTTAGCGATCATAGTTTTTTTTACAGTAGTCTTTGATGAAGGCCTTAATCGTTTGCAAGCTGTCTGAATTATTTTTCATTACCAATTTCTCGTTTTTTGATTGAAGCAAATAGTCTTATATTATTCTTATTTCAGATAATGAACAAAAAACAGTCATCCAGATATTCAAATAACTTTCTAGAAAAGTCTTTAATTCAATCAACTAGTTTATCATTCGATCAATCAAAAGAGGAGCCACTCACACCCATACCCAAAATCCTAGCATGTATTACGTGACACTTTCCTATATTATTTCATAGAAAAATAAGTATTTTATTGTAGCAATAAATAGTGATTACGAATTGCAAGAATACACAAGGTTAGAATGTTTATTGTAATTCCCTTGTTTTTTTCGACATCAGATTTCTCTTATTCAATAGTGCAATCGTTTTCTTTTTTTCTTTGACATTTATGATCAAGTCCTCGGTTTTGATTTGAATCGGGAGATTGTGAATAATACATATTGCAATAAGCTCTTCCTGACATTATATAATTGTAGTTGTTATCATTAAAGCATACATCTAGAGGCAGTGTTCTAACATTAACTTCCATTGATTTCTCACTTTCAGTTAAATCTTTTACTGATGAAACTTGATAATGATAATTTGTTGCAGGTTTTAAACATGTATCAGTAAATGATGCGAGTCTAACATTTGCTATTTTATTTCCATCACGATAAATATTATATGTTGCAACGTCTAAAACTGTATTCCATTTCAAAGAAATCGAATTACTGGTAATATATGTAGATATTAAGCCATTCGGCATTGCTACAACTAATAAATTATCTGCTATTTTAGCAGTAACGAAATTTGAAGCTATACTTTCAGTACCTATCGATGAAACAGCTTTAACAAAAAATGTGTATATCGTACCAGAATCTAAATTAGTATCTGTAAATGTTGTACCACTTATGATTTCATTATTAGTTTTACTAGCATTTCTGTATATATTATATCCATTTGCACTTGAAACATGTTTCCATAAAAGAGAAACTGAATTATGTGTAGTAACAAGAATCTGAAGTTCAGTGGATGGATTTATTTGATGAAAACCACTCGTTATACGATCCATCATTTTTTTAATAGTACTCAATTGTTTACCACTTTTAATGTCAAAGTCACTTCCGTACCATCCAATCCAGTCCCAACAACCATTCGCATTTGGAATTGGTACTCTATCTGGCGAGTCTATTGTATTTGTAGCAGCCGTTTGTGGATATAAAATAATAATATTATTGGTATCAGCCCAACGATTAAATCCTGTATTTTTAATGTATTTGGCTCCAATTATTTCATGACTTTGCTGACAACCATGAAAAGTAATGTGCAATCTACAAATGGCACCATCAGAACAACTTTTAGGGACATAAATCCATGCTGTATCGCTTATTCCATATGCACTCGAATTCATTAAAAATTCTCCTTGATCAAATTCAATAAACTTTCCATTTAATGCTCCATTATTTCTTGGTTTTAAAGGTCCATAAATATGTTCAAGTATAGCTCCTGCTCCATCGAAGTCACAGTTACTAATAAAAGGACTACTTGCCGAACCACAATCATTATTACCAATACTATCAAAATCAGTTGGAAATGTATGTGCGGCGTTTAAATCATTTTTAAATACAACATTTGCACTTGGAATAAATTGACCATCGGTCACATAGTATTTATATAATTGAGTCATTACGGGCTCACCAACTAAAGAATCAAATGTTCCCCGGATCAAATAAACTTTGTGTTTTGATAGATTTTTTATATCATCAATTTCGTTTCCACTCCACAACTTTGTATTTGAAATAGATTTTGTAATGGATGGACTATTAGTGAGCATACAATCTGTGAAAGTCATTTGTGCTCCGCAATCATAGGGACCACCCGCTATGATTCCAGCACCTTTTATCGAAGCTGAAAATGCTACTTGTACCTGTGTGGCAAAGTATGCACCAGAAGATAAACCGGAAACTGATATTTCACTTGGATCTACATTATATGATGATAAACTCTAGACAAAAATATATAGCTATTCTTAAAAATGAAGACATGGGTATTTTGTCGATGTTGATAACTATGAAAGATATTTGATACATTCGCCGCGATATGATTATCGTTTTTTTCATAACTCATCAAAGGCTTCATTTCTTTATGAGTAGTAGAAGAACTAGCTCCTTTGATCAAAGTATGACCGAGATATTCAAAAATTTCTATGCTAAAGGAACTTTTAGATCGCTCTGTTGTGGAGCCCACCAGTAGACACAATCCTGTCGAATGTGTTGTATCAAAATCAATTATGCCCCCCTTTAGAAACTTTTTACTTATCATTTAGAGAACAATTGTCGAATTTACATAATAGAATCGACACAAAAAGAAAATTAACAATCTCTTACCTCAGCTGCATAGCAATAATTGATCAGGAAAAAGATGAATAAAATTGACATTAGATTTATTATGCTATAGCAAAGTTGCTATTTTTAAATTTTAATCGTTTATGTAAAGTATTTTGTTAATTAATAAAAAATATCTAAAAATAGACTTTGCTAGGACTTAGTTTAACTTTATACTAAAAATTAATACAGATATTTAGATAAAATCCAACCACTAAATATTAAACTCACTCAAGCATAATGAACATCCTACTATGAAAAAGACATTATTCTATATGTTTAGAAACTGTTATTTCTGGACTTTATTTTTACCTCAGTCCTATTTACACGTTTATGTACTTACAAGGACAATTATCTCGATAGGGATGACTAACAAATACAACATATGTAAAGAACGAAAGAAAAGGTAATACCAATAGAGATTAGAGATGAAAAACGATGAAGGAGGTCCATAAAATTGAAATATGTATATGGGCGACATCGCCATAACTGAGTAGGGTGCCAGTGTTGAGTTTGGGAATGAAGAAATATCTAGATGCAAGCAAATCATCATCCACACCTACGCACCATGAAAATAATATGAACTCAAATAGAGATCATTCTGGAACTCTCTTAACTGAATATCTATCATCGTCCTAACAAACCGATCAAAAGCTCGAGTTTCAACATCAACGACAAATTATCTGTTCTTAAACGAAGATATGATAAAATTAAATAATAATCTACTAATTTAATGTAAGAAAAGTGAATAATTGATATTGAGTATGTCGATGGCTTCATAATTTTGTATAAATTTTCAACATCATGAAAAAATGAACGATCATTTATAATGTTAATAAATTTTGTTCAACCATATTAGACCATCTAGTAGTAACGATTGTGCTTTCCAGAGGTTATGGGCGGATGGATATGAGATTTGTATTTCTGTTCGCTATTTTCTACATCGACACACTTTTTTATTTCTTTCGCGAAAAAATTGTCATTGGCTGAAAATCTTCTCTTTTGTAGGTGACTGACAAATAATAAAAATTCTGATCCCGTGACTTTAAGAGGTATGGGTGTGGGTGGGGTGTGGGGTAAACCCTACTTTGGTGGAAAGGTAAAAATATCGAAAGATAAAAATGTCGAAAACAAAACTACGGGATCTTGATGTGGGGGTAAGAATTAGAATGAGGGTGAAAGAACTTCTTTTCCCATACACTATCATTTTTAACATTTGTACCTTTCGATATTTCTATTATTTTTATTTTCGACATTTTTACCTTTCGACATTTTTACTTTCGATCAAAGTAGGGTGAATCGGGTGTGGATGTGAGTTTGGGTGGATGTCTGTGTGGTTGTAGGAGCGGATGAAAAGAGTATATCAACACACCCATACCCAACCACACCCACACCCACACCCAGTGTTCAACACGTTTTGTTTTTGTTTTCAATGTGTATTCGAAATCTTACCATCAATTAAGATAGTCTTTCAAACATTTCTCAGAGAAAGTGTGTCTCGAAACTTTCAAAATACTCTCGAGGTTTTTTTAAGTGGTGTCTGAATGAAAAGGAGAGCTACATCTATCGCTACATTCACACTCTAATTTGGTTTTAGTAGATTTCCAACTAGGACTTGCGCATTTGATTTCTCAAAAGTAAATACCTTTCGATTTACGATATGAAACTTGTCGCATACTTTAAACTATAAATAAAAAGAGAAAAAAATAAAATTTGACACGGAGTTGTTGACAGCATTATCTCAATGGCGAAGAATAATGGTCTCTTTAGTCAAAGAAAAAGTATTTACTTTTAACAAGTAAATATAAAATTCCATCTCTGTTACTAACTCCTTCAACAAACACAAAGTAACTAGTGTGTTTAGGCACTTTTAACTTACAAACGACAAGATCTAACGCTATTTACATTTGCTAATTGATTATTCATACGCAGAGAAAGAAAAATCACCATTTCTTTTTAAACAAATACAGTAAGCAAAACAGTAACTGTTCTAAGACTGTATATCATCATCTACAAATTTGAAAATTTATCGTATCTAATTCGACACTAAACATGAACACAATATTTAATAATAGTTTTCATGGATAGTCCATAGTGTCTATAATAAGAAAATCTTATTAAAATTTATTTTCAAAATATCACGCTCTGCAATAATAATCAAGACAGATCAGAAAAAAAAAATCTTCTCAAAACTGAATGTTATATTTAATGTTATAAAAATATCTTCTATGGTTAATTGAAGTTTTTTTTTAGAAAGGATAATCTCTGACTTAGTATAGTATAATTGAAATTGCAAATTAATTGTCTTGATTTTTTCCAACTAGAAAATATGATATGCAGAATGGAACTAAAAAAATAAATGCTAATGTATTAAGTAACCTAATGTTTTTCATATTATATTTGAAGATCTTTTTAATAATACTACAAACTAAAGATCTTATCGCTAGATCAGATGGTAGACAGATGTATGCATCATTACTATGACTAGAACTTAAAGAGAAGATATTTTCTTTTATTAGATTCATCAATTTAATCATATAATATGACTACCATTCACAACATTCAATTCTACGATGTCTTTCTCAACATTTTGTTCTTTGTTTTCTTCTTCACGCATTGGCATTAAATTTTTGTTACATATCTTGTAGATTATTAGCTTGAGTTCATGTCGAAAAGCTTTTGAAACGGCAACAAAGATGAAAAAACTTATACAAAAAGGTATATGATGAAGAATAGAAGTAATTCCATTTAAGAAATTAGCAATTGCTTGTTGGATCGGTGTTTGTATATGATATTTTGTTGCTATATCATAGACATTGTATATACCGATAGGTAAACTGAAGATGATAAATACAATATTATGCGCGAATAGACATCGAAGCAATTGAAAATCTTTTTTCGTCATTGAACGAAATTGATTTCGTTGTTGACGTGGAATAACTCGAATTCGACGAACATTTTTAAAAGCAACAATAGAAAAAATGATAATTATAAAACAAAAAAGAATATTTAAAATTAGAGTAGAGTAAGAAACGAAATCAAGATAACGTTTAGACAAATCATAATAACAAAAAAACATTGAAGGACTAAGTTGTTGAATATAGACTTGAACAAGAATGTGAATGTAAAAGACAATCCAGATAAATGTGCTTATACTAAGAGAAAAATATGCTAAACGTTTTGAGCTATACAAACGAGTATCAATATTTTGAGAAGAAATTAGTAAACGATCAATAGAAGCAAATACAAGATTATTAGGCAAAAGTGTAGACGTGAGAAAGGCTAAATAGAAATAAACTTTACATAGTATTGTGCTTGAATTTTGAAGATTGATATTGAAACCAGTAGTGAAGATTGAAGTAAGCATAGTGGAATTAATATAACATGAATTGAACAAAAGACAACAATTGAAATAAAATACGCAAACATTTTTTCGCCAAGATTTTTTGAAAAATATCAAGGCACTTAACAAGTTTCCAACATTACTCACGATATATAGAGGAGGAATAACATATCGATTAAGATAAACAATAGTATTGTTAAGAATATTGATGTAACCATTGTCATACGAAGTCATTATAGTTTGAGTTAAATGACGAACAGTACTTATTCTTCTCTTCTCTATTCAAAAATGATCACTTTACGCCCTCTTTCTTATTATCAAACTCAAATTTGCTTTATAATTATATGATTATAGTAATCTTCTTAAAGATGCAGGGTGATCCAAAAGTCACGCGTCAGAGAAAAAAATAAATATCTCTATTACGGCTGGAGCTAACTAGCTAATTTTTTTTATCAATAGTAGAGACATGTTCACGCTTTATATCCATAAACATATGTCTAGAGAAGTCCTTTGTTAAGTAACACTATTGATCTCAACAAAAAACATTTACATTTTTTTACAGATAAAGAAAAAAAACAACATACTTAACAAAGGATCTCTCTAGGTATATCTTTATTGATATAAATCACGAACATGCCTCTAGTATTGATAAAAAAACACCTAGTTTGTTCGAGTCATAATGGAAATATTCAATTAGTTTTTGGTAAAGTGACTTCTCTGCCACCCTCTACATTGTTTTTTGCCATCTGTGAAAAAGTAAAAGCTTTTTGTTGAAGTCAATATTAATACTTCAAAAAATAGTTTCTCTATCCTTGTCTTGATGGATATGGAGTTTAAACATGCGTTTACTCATGGTAAAAAAATCAGCTAGTTTGCTCGAGCCATTATGGACATTTTTTTTTTTTCGGGTGCCTGACTTTTGGGCCACCCTGCACTTACTGAATATCTATCTAATCTTATCTGAATAATGTGACATATTCTTTGACGGTAATATAAAGTTTAAGTTATTTTGGCACAATTTTATTTCGAGCATGATTTAGAAAATAAAACCATTTCACAACGAAACCAATTAGAACTCAAACAGTATTTATTAGTACCTGCCACAGATAAAGTCAGCACTTTCATTTTCTCTTCAGTAAGGACAATAAAATTGAATCTTTGTTTTTTACTGATTTTCCTTGCCGAAAAATAAAGAAAAGGAAAATCAGTAAGTTAAATGGATATCAAATATTATAAAAGCTTCGGCCACATATCATCCGTTTCTAAGATAAAATTTTGAAAGATACTAGTTAAATATTCTTTGTTCAAATGACTAATTGTGAAAAACATTTCTTGAGAGATTCTTCCTGTAGAGTACCAATAGTCTATTATTAAATAAGATTCAAGCCTGTCAAGAAGATAAATTCTAATGAAGTTTTGAGTTTAGAAAAATCAAGAAGAAATGAAGGTAAAATTTGCTCTTGCTTTAACATGTATGATTCGTTCAGTACTTTCTGAGACCATATCTTGTATATTGAAAAGTTGCTTAATCAGTGTCTAAAATAGATTTCAAAACTATTGGCATTGCTTTTAGCTTATTAAGATAATTAATCAACTAACATACTAAAATAAATCACTTAATTCAATTAATTTATCTCTTCCTTTTATATGCGACGAATTGTAGCAACAACTAATTTTCATAGATTTATCTTTATATTTTCAAAGCTGTCGGTTATTAATGACTAATTCGAATCTATAAAAAGAATTGAATAGTTGTTTCAATTTACTTTTGATAGAAACAAACTGATCATGAAGTTTCAGTGGTATCATAACACGAAGCTCGATTCAGTTATTATCGCCAATCATACATAGGATTGTTATATTCAATATATTTTTGAATCCTTTTTTTAACATGATTTTCAACTAATTGATTAGAAATACAGCTAAGAAGTAGTTAATATATTGTGACAAATCGTTACTAATATATGGTTTATGATCGCATAACAACAATCTATGTAATGATCTATTATGTTCTGTTATGATTATCCTCTACAGTCTATCTTAAGTTGTTTGAATTCTATATGAAATACTTCAACATCCATTTTTAGATCTTGTTTCACATAAGATAAATGTTTCGAATTAATTTTGATAAAGGACAGTTGCGGGATGTAGGTATGCGTGTCTTTGAGTGTTGATGTCAATCAGTTCAAGAACTACATTCACATGCACACCTTGAATAATCATTTGAAATATTCGAGTTTTGAATCAGATCATTTTTCGAATTTATTGGATATTTGTTGTTGATGATGCTATTAGTTTAACGAAAAGGTTCAAATTTATCAATAAATGTATTTCAATTATGAGAAGAAGTAAATAAACAAATATCAGAAAATATTTTTTTAGTATTGATTATAACCATGTTGAAAAACTTGTTATTCTTGTTTTTCATTTTGTTTTTGATAAAAATAGATTATTGTTTTTAAAAAATGCAGATCAATATGAAGAGATACTAATTGAGTTCAATTAATAATTGATGAAATGAATACATATTTTAATTTATTTCCTTTTTTTGTATTATTTCTCATAATATTAATGACGAATAACAAGCGTTCTCCATCGTCATTTTCTACTGGATAATATTATTAATATTTAACGTGAAGATAATTCACAATAAGGAAGATCTATGAAACCACGATGAGAATCATGACAGAATGCCTCGATTAATAATATATTACACGTAGAATATTTGTTCTAATTTCATCTAGAAAACATAATCGGGTTTGCTTTATATGAATACAGGTGAAAAAAACGAACGAATTATAAATAGTAGTGATAAGTTAAGTATTTCAGACTGCCATAAACAAATATATTTTTATTGTATATTCGTCATTGAAAATTCTCTACCGATATTAAGTCTATTATTATCATAGAATTCGAATCCTATGTGTGAATTCATTATTAAACTATTAAAGGATTTTAATCGATACTGTTAAATTGAAATGTTTTGTTTTAAGAATAAATATATTCGAACTTAAACAATTAAATTAAGTATAATTTCTCCATGATTCATAAATAATTTATATGAAAAAAAATGTTCTCGAGAATAGAAAAATAGTTTCAGTATCGATCTGAATGTTTTAACAACTAGAATAGAATACATTCAATTCTTTATTTTAATAAGCATTTATTATTATTTTTAAGTAGATATGTGACAGCCCCAGCTGATGTGAGCTGGTTAGCTATAGCTTGAGGTAGTTCTTATAACTTTTCAAGGTGTCACCCAAAAGCTTTGAAGGCTTATTCTAAAAAAGAAGTCATATGTCTTCAAGGTCTATCTTAGGGGATTCCTATAACTTCTCCAGGGCTATCTCATTCAGATACATATAAGTCCTTTAGGGCAATTCTGGTGGAATGCCCCTCACTCTTCAATCACTGTTATAGCGAGTACTCTTTAGTCTTCAAGTGCTATTCTAAGGGATACTCATAACTTTTAGAGCGCTACTATAGGGAAGCACCTTCAACTCTTCATAGGATAGATCTTGAGGATATGTAACTTCTCCATAAGGTAGCGCTTGGAAAGTTATGGATATCTACTCTAGATATCTCCTTAAAGTTTAAAGCACTAACCCTAGCTACTCCTATCCTGCTCTCGTGAGCTGTGGAGCTGGAGCTGTTACACACCTGGTCAGCTCTGAAATATGATCTCTTCGCAGTAACACCATAAGAAGCAAAAAATAGATCACAGTTTATCACAGGAAAGGAAACATAGCATCACATTAATCAATATCACTTTTCATGATATCTACAATTTTTCGAACCAAAACAGGTTTAGCGATTAAAGACATCGTGGGCAATAAGATCATAAATAGTAACTTTATTAAAAGTTGAAATTGATTTTCATGACAGATCCATCAAAGCTTTCAAGGTTGCACCTATTGATTGAACTAAACTTTGTTCGCGATAACCGCCTTCTAACACAAAAACCAGAGGAATGTTGAGCTTTTTTAACTTGTCAGACATTCGAAAAAATCCATTTGGTGTCAATCTTGCACATTCTTCTGCTTCGTCTTTAGCAGCATCGAAACCAGCTGAAATCACAATCAGCGAAGGAGAAAATTCAACAATATCTGGTAATACTTTTATATCAAATGTTTGAAGGTATTCTTCATCACCAGGAAGTCGATTACTCTGGGATAGATCAATAAGATAACAGTTCGAAGATCTGTTAGTGGAACTTGAACTTTTCCCAAATGCAGCGTAAATATCGATGAGACGATACTTTTGCTGATCATCGTTTGATATTCGTCCTATTATTTCTTCTGTTCCTCCACTTCTATGTACGTCCCAATCTAAAATAAGAACTCGTGGTACTTCGAGGATTCGAACAGCATACACGGCAGCCATTGCCACGGAGTTTAAACCACAAAATGTTCCTACTTTATCAGTTGAGGAATGGTGGCCAGCTGGACGAACTAGAGATATACCAAAATCGATTTCACCTCGTACAATTGATGACACTAAACCAAGCGTTGTACCAGCTGCTATGCGACATGCCCGAGCAATAATTGGACCAACGCTTTGAAAACTATAACTAGCATTAGCATAGGAAAGTGTTCGCATTGACATCACATCATCGACAGTTTCTCCACGTTCAACAGCTAAAAAACCCGATAAGAATGTGTCCGAATGAACAAGTCGAATTTCTTCATCAGTGATCATCCTTCCAAAAAGGCATTTCCAACGAGATTGATGATCAAGCCAAAAGCTCTTATGCAAATAATTAATAATCGAAGTCAAACGGTGAGGTTGTTCCACATGCCCTTCTCCCCATGTGTGTTCAAACATTTCATTGAGTGATATGAAATCGCAAGGAGCAATTCCAACACGGGATGATGCTAAGTTAGCAGACGATGTACTTGTCCACGTTTTCAATATTTCACTTATTGATGAAGGTAAAGAAATTGGCGTGTAGTCGGATTTCCTTTCAACTGATACTGTTGCATTGACACTCGATTGTGCAATATCAAATAAATTGGTAAATTTTTGTGCATCCTCATCATCCATGGTAGATGAATCAAATGAATGCATCACTAAAACAATTTCATGACTCAATAGAAAAAAGAATACAACATGCTCGGCAACGAGAACGAAAAGAAAGCTGAAAATCGCTACCATGTGCACATATTCTGGTGCAATAGTGACATAAAGAACTGAAGAAAGTGGAAAGAAAAGCATATTTATATTCTTTGATGAGTCATCCTTAGTCCAAACCATTATTTTGATTAGGTAAAAAGATGCTAGATAGATTTTCAATATCTTTCTGTTTTATTGTAACATATTTCTTCCGATATTTAGCAAAATTTGAGGCGTTCGATATGAAGAATACTACTTATTCAATAGATGAGTTTAGCAATTATTTTTTAGGCAAATATTGCATAAATGCTCAACAATTATACATCCACATTACCGTGACATCAAAATCAGGCTTACCAAATCCAAATTTTCGGAATCAGGAGTTTTTCGCAAAAAAAAGGAGTTAATCAGGACAATTTTTCATAGAACCAGACGATAATCACGGGATTTTTCAAAAAATCAAGAGGAAAGTCAAAAAATTTTCTTGACATCATGTAAAACAAGAAAGTGCCGGATAGTTCTCTTTTATAAGCGCAAAATTGTCATTGTTAAGGACTTTTGTGATTTTCTATTTATCAAACGAGTAAAGAGAATAATTGTTTCACAAGTAAGATGAAGAAAAAAAGGAAGATAATCACATGCATGTCTCAAAATATAGTTTTGAAAATCTTTGAACTAGGATATGGCTGTAACTTATTTTTCTCCAATCGACCACACTTACACCCACGCCCCAAGAGGTGACGAACTTATTGATATTTCCTTTCAATATATTGATTATTAACAAACATATTGCTCATAAAGATGCAGATAATTTAACACATCAGAACCTTGCATCACCAGTTATAGTTGCTGCAAGATAAAGACATAATTCTGTGTAGAATAAGCTATTTATTTTTTTATATTTTAAAATTTTACCTCAATATAAGCTCAATATTAATGTAACATACTTATGCTCATTTGTGACACATATACTTCAACATGGAACGAATCTGGTTGTACTAAACTCAAGCTTAAAAAGCGAGACTTCAAGAGTACGTACTTCACTCATACTTCAGAAGTACTGAAATCTCACTTTTCCACCTTTGGCTGGTACCCATATTTCAGAACCACAGCTTCATGCTATGTGTAATAATCATGTTGCCGTTCTGGATTTGAATACATGCGTTGGCAATTATAACGAAATTTTAACTTGCTAAAGCTATAGCTTTTTTCCGAAATAAACACTGATAAAAAGAAGATGTGATGTTCAGTTATCGTTGCAAGTTTTTTTTATCACTGTTTTTATATTGCTTATTTGGATGTGGATATAGATTCTCTTTCGCTCATACATCCTATGGTTTTCTCATAAACATCTGACAACATGATAAAATGAAGCAAATAATCTATCGATGCTTCAAAAAAAAATAAAACGAAGTAGTACCGAAAAATTCGGATACTTTTCAAATTCAAGATAAATTGATTGAATGAATACACTTTTCAGACTTGCATTAAACTTTTCGTTGCAAACATCTTGTTACAGTGATGTCGCACTGATACAACTCGCCATCTATTTTCATTTTTTTTTATTTTATTTTTTATTTCTTTCTCATTGATATATCTAGTCTTTTCCTTTGTTATCCATATATTTAGTCTCTGTTCTCCTTCGTTTTTCTCTCCTCTTTTCTCGCTCACTATATATGTACGTGTTTTCTATCATTTAAGATCAGATAATAAAAGATCGTGTGCAAGTACACACACACTTATAATTACAATTTTTAAAGAAAGAGAACAAGTTTAGCGTTGATCTAGAAACACGAACGCTAACAATTGGCCACTATAGACAAAACGAATATTCACAACAACAACAATTCATCTTTATTTTTTATTTTAATTCTAAAATTAATTGAAACATTAAAGAGCCTCTAAATAAAAAGAAGAGACTCGGGATTAATTGTATAAAAGCCTTGAAATATAGACTCGGGTGAAAAAATTTCTATTAAATATTGATTCAACTATCAGCTAAAACGATGTCTCTTCATGTTCATGAAGAATCAACTCAATAAAATAAGGGATTCTTTTCAGTAAACCGTTTCTAATATTTTCAAACATATAAAATTAGAATGCATTTTCTGGAAAGAATTCTTTTTTAACAAGTCTGATATATATATATATATAAACAAAACAAAAAAAAAAAAAGCAATGATCAACATAAACAGAAATCCTTATATAGCATTTCATCAGCTTTCGTTTATACAGACAAGAGTGGGTGTGGGTGTATTAGTCGATAGCCACATGCACCCACGCACACCCACATACCTCACACCCACACCCACCCTTTAGTGCTCTATCAAATTTTATTACTTTTAAATAATAAAATTTGAAAGAGCACTAAACGAAGGAAATCAATTCATAGGAAAGAAGAATGGTTAAACAATTTCGTTATTTGAAAGTTTCAACACCATATGCCATAGGCATAATTAGCATAACTTGTAGCGTGTCAGCCAATTCCTTAATTTCTTCACTTTGGATGAAGATTTGTCGAAATTCCTGCTCAGATACTTGCTTCCTATTACCAAAGGCTTTATACACACTGTCCTTAATTAGTTTGAGTTGACTATCGACATCATCCTGTTGATCATTGTTACTATCTTGTTGATCATTGTTCTTATTAGTGGTTATCATAAAGAACAGACGAAAAACATCAACAACCTCGTCAGGTGTAAGAAAATCATCCCAATTAGAATCACACAATTTGAAAAGACAATTCATTATTATTTCAGGAGTTTCCTTGTTCATTAATCCAATAGCCAATATATACTCATATAACTCAATCTTTCCTACAAAATTACAGAAAAATAGAGACTGTTTCGATTCATTTTCCTAATTATTCAAGTTAAATCAATTCTCCTATTATTTGAGAATATTCAATCTTGAAAAATTTCTTTGTATCTTTTATAAATCTACTCAATCTGAGCAGAGTCTTGTTGAATCGGCCGTCTTTGAAAAATGATTATTGAGCAGTGTTAAATTTTTGTTAGAATGTAGGGGAGATCGAATCCAAAAACAAAATACTATTTCAGAATAATATCTACAGATATTTCGAAATTCATCAACTTCCTTCTTGGCATAGGTTCTCTATGAATAGACAAATTTCTTCAATAATTGCCTCTCGAAAGTGCTTTTAACATAATTGCAAGTGTAAGACATATTAGGTATCGGTTAAAAAATGTCTGAGAAATTTCAGAGAATTCTATCTTATCATCAATCTGAATCTGTTTTTGTATTTGTGAACTTAATATTGAAAAGAATATCGATTGTTCACTATAATTCAATATCTTCAGTTCAATCTGAAAGCGACCAAATAAAAAACATATGAATTATCAATGAATTGATTTAACTGAAACATTGACAAAAACTTATTTTTCTCGGAGAAAAGTATATATTTTAATAAACGATAAAAAGAATAAAGTACAGACCCGATTTATCCCGATCGATTGTATTGAATATGATCTTGGCAAACTTGAGCATACTTTTATCAATGTTTGCGTATGGCATAAGCAGCAT
Source organism: Rotaria sp. Silwood2 (assembly GCA_905329745.1). Classification (NCBI taxonomy): domain Eukaryota; kingdom Metazoa; phylum Rotifera; class Eurotatoria; order Philodinida; family Philodinidae; genus Rotaria; species Rotaria sp. Silwood2. The sequence continues at coordinate 5,746 of CAJNSZ010001319.1, read as the reverse complement.
TTCTTGAAATTGTTCTTCTGTTATACCGTCGCTAGGAACTTTGTTTCGGAATTCTTCTGAAAACTAGTACAGTTTTCTCGTACATCTCTTTGAACAAAAAAAATTCACAGAATACATGACAGCACGAAATTTAATGGATTTAATCATTTGATTAGTTTTTTGCGAGATTTTGAGCATCAATTAAGAAAATACTCTGAACTATTTCTATTGAAATTTCTAAAAAAACTGTTTTCTATTGTTGTCTATATATGTATAATTCAGTCTCGCATTGCATTTTATCTATAAAATAAATATAAACACTGAACGAATACTGTAGAATTATGAATTAAAAAAGGCGTTCCTCTCAATCAATTACAATCTATATTATACTTTATTGAAATTCGATTAAAAGTTCCCATACGAAAATAAAAAGGGCAATCATTTTCTTCATTAATATTGATGCTTTTGGAGAAAAAATTTAAAATTAGAGATGCACAAAAAATAGTTTTGAATGTTATTGAGATAAAAAAAGATGATAATCTAAAATCGAGAAATGATCAATTAACTAACCATATAAAAAGAGAATTTTCCTTTTGCTCATGTTTGTCGTCAACATCAAACTGTCTATGTGAGTCTGCGTCAGTTCAAAATTGCTGTCAGTTTGTTGCGTTGTTTGAATCTTGAGGGCCATAACATACAATATTTCGAACACACTTTTGTCGGATATTGACTGACAACAATCACAACTAAGTTTAATTAATTTAATCAATGATACGTGTGAATGTCTTTCGTTTTTTTCATTTTTATGTTAGCATCCTTGTCATCTAAGAAAATTATATAAAATGAGAAAAATAACGTCACTTTATATTGGTAAGTAGAAATAAGAAGAAACGATCAACAAATTATTCGAGCTGCGAACTTACACATAATTACACATGTAGTATATACAGAAAATGACTGACGAGGGAGCATTCTCAACTGTCACATCGCTTTTAAGCTGAACGTATGCGCATTATGTAGACCCTCACGATCTATGAATTCTCTGAAAAAAGTTCGTGCTGCCAGCTTATTATTGCCGAGATACAGTGTTTTTACTGTATGTTTAAGAAAAAGAAAGCCGTACTCCCCCTCAGGAACATCGGAAAACTTAATTTCGAATTTTGTCTTGAAACTTTGCATAGATATAGGCATCAATGAGAATACTTTATTGTGAAAGTTTCAGCTCTTTTCGCTGTTCCTATCCTAAGATATAGCTATCGTAAAATTATTCATATACACCAGCAGATCCGATGTTCTTATCTCAGACTAGGAGCAAGCAAAAAATCTGAAACCTTCACAATAAACTATTCTCATTGAGGCTTGTCTACATTCAAAGTTTCAGGTGGAAACTCAAAAATCACTTTTCCTGATGTTCCTGAGGGGGACCACGGCTTTTTCCTTAAACATACAGTAAAAATGCTGTATCTCAGCAGTAAGAAGCTAGCAGCACGAACTTTTTTCAGGACATTCATAGGTCATTAGAGTCTACATAATGTCCATACGCTCGACTCAAAAGCGATGTGACAGCTGGGAACGTTCCCTCGTGAGTTGGCAGTTAGACATCGAATAATATCATCATAGTAAAAACAAAAATATTTTCACCTGAGAGAGAATAATAATTTGTTTCATTCTATCTTAATGTCATATCATTCATACATATTCAGACAATTACAAATGATAAAAATAAATGAAAAATAGTTTTTCATTCGAACATTTTCTTTTATATGATAAGATTTTTTCGGTTTTATTTTCCATTTTCCATATACATATTCTCAGTTTCTTTATCTTTTGGTAGATCGAAACAGATTTGATCTGTACAGTAGATGAGAGTATATCAATTAATTCCTAGTTTAAAAAAAATATTATATTGAAAAGATATAAAATATCTCTCTTACTTTGATTTCATATTTGACTTTTCTATTAAGAAAATTGAATTTCTTATTTCTATCTTCTTCACTATTATACCTCTAGGAATTCGTATGAACTCTCTTAGAATATACGTTTTTGACTCCATAAATTTCATTCTAGATTTCAGTATAAAGGATTCCTACAAATTATCCTCAGAATGAAAAAGAAAAATGATCGATACTTCTGCTAGTCTTTTTGACTTCTGCTTCCGAAGGCAGAAATCGATGAAGAGGTTTTGCTGATAAAAATCCAATTCTACTAGAAGTTCTTCTTAGGGTAGAAAGGAAAACGATTAATTTCTCTCATACTCCTTTTGGCTTCTCTTTATATTGGCAGAAATATTTTAACGATTTCCGCATCAGAGATCGGATCAGTTTAGTTCGAAGAAAACGAAAAACTATTTTATGTCTATTATTAACATTTTACTTTTGATTAATCTTGAATTGAGTCAAAGCTGTTGCATTAGATGAAATAAAAATACTGAGATTACTCCTTTAAAGACACGCTGAAAAATAACTATTTATCATTTAATCAAATATGATAATACTTGTTTTCGCTGTGCAAAACTGTCGATCTTATTTTCTCAAATGAGATGTTCTCGTCTGCATAAACTTTACACAGTTGGCAGCTGCTCACTTGCTTAGTTACTTCAAGCAAAGACAAGAAAGACGGTGATAAGTTTGCACAAAAAGTGTTGCTAAGATATCAGTTATGCCACAGTAGCTACTTTAATTTCTGCATTTAAAGATCCGATAACCTGACAATTTGTACTNCCAATCTGTGGGAATCTGGACATAAGGGTGCCTTCATTGCACTCAATTTATTTTGGTAATGTTTAACTGTAAACGAAGACAAAAATAAACAGGGTGATAGAGAATTCCAAGGGCTATCGAATGGTATAATTTGTTTTCCCAATAAGTCCTTTTCTAGTGTTAAAAGGGGTCAAATACTCACTGCAGCTTTCGCTTTCCAGGGGTATATATATATGTATGTATGCGTGTGTGTGGTCTTCAACAGCACGTCTTTTTTATATATTTAAATCAAAACACTCATAAAAATGTGTTTATGTTGTTTGTAGATGAAGAATAATCCACGTTCACCGTCAATATCGAAACAATCACCAATATGTATGCTTGATTCCGAGTCATTTACATATATTTTTATTTTCGTATTCTATTTAGTTAAAAATAAGGCCACAACAGCTGCTGTTCCACCACTTGGTCGAACGTACACCACCGTAAGTGTATTTTTTTCACGAAACCTAGACAGAGAGAAAACGAAAAGAAAAATTAACCCACGCATATACATGTATACATATATGTATGACGCGAAGGAATACAACCATAGGCGTAGACATCGAATAAAAATAAATAAATTTTAATTTAATTTTAATTTCTCATTTTGAAATCATTTAAATAAACGAAATAAATATAAATACATTTTATTTGAATTTTATTCTTTTACTGATTTAAAAAGTAACTTTGGTTTTTGAACTTTTTGTAGAAATAATGTTGTTAATGTAAAATAATGGAAAGTAATTTGAAAGGTTTTTAAGAACGATTGTTGATATTTTAGGTTTTTTTTAAATGACTTTCTATAAAAATCAATTTGAAATGTTGAAATTGAGAAAATGTAGTTATTTTGGGATATCTAAAATGCAGCATTGGAACAATCGATGTTTGGAAATGCTTTAACATTTTTAAAGTCGATTTTCTAGACAATACAATTTGAAAATATACAGTGTATGAGACAAACGAGAGAAACGTATATGCGTAGGAGAAAGAGAGAAAAGAAAGATGTTCGCCATCAAAATAGGTAGAGTTCTAATATGTATAAGTGTATTCGATAATGCATTACACTATAGAATTTATATTAAGTGGCATAAACGTTAACAGATAACTTTCGTATGATCCTCTTATCTTTGTTTCTTTGCTTTTCCTCTTTCTTTCTCTCCTTCCGAATCTTTTTCTCATGTTTCTTTCTAATATTTCATTAACTCTTATATCTTGTTTCCATAGCAACGGGCATATTGTATCTATATAAGAAATAAGCGCATAGGAACAGAGTCATTAAGTTCTTTTTAACTGTCACAATTGATAGAGAAGAAAGCAGTTATGTGCAAAGATCAACATATCTCAGATATTCAACAAAATGATGTGAGTATTATAAAATAAAACTTTCGATTTGTATTAAATAAAATGATTAAGTAGCTTTTTGGCTTGAGAAAATACTTCATTATTAAGAAAAAGAAATTCAAATCTAAGATGAAATTTATGTTTGTAATAGCGTTAATAAGTCCTTTTCGTTTGATTAAAAGCAAACCAATAGATCATCGATAAAAAAAAGATTTTTGGTTTTTTTTCTCATCATTCGTGTTCATTGTCCTCCTCGAGAATGATTACCTATAAGACATTAAAAATAGTAGTTGTATAGTGTATTATGTCGCCATATAGACCTATCATGGTCTTTTAATTATTGAAGAACTTGTTATTCTATTAGTTTTGCTATAAAGAAAAGTGGTTAATAGAGAAAATTGAGCTGTGTGGATAATATTTTTTATTATTTTGTTTACTGATAATATAGAAAATGTTTTTTTTAATCCTTATATTTCTATATGGATAATATAAAAATCAATTTTTATTGTGTTATCTTCATATATTGCCAATATAGAAAATGTTAAGACATTTAACGACACCTAATGTATTATTGTGCTTGCTGACTGGCATTAGATATTGATATGATGACTCATCATCTACTTGACTTTTTTAAAATAGACCTTTGCACCAGCACAAGATGAACAACACCAGCACCAACAACTAGAGAAACAACAAATGTTGAATATTATAGAAAAATTAGTCATAAGAATGGAACAAAACGATAAAAATCATATTAAATCAAACCAGAAGGTTAGTTTTATTTATTATTAAAATAATAATAATAAATTTAATTTTTTGTGAACTATGAAGATTTATTCTGAAGATGAAAGAAAATTAATAGTTCATGGTCTTCGTCAATATTATGTGAAATTGAATGAATATGAGAAAAATGCAAAATTAATTGATTTACTTAATAAAATAAAATTTAATCAAATAATTATTCTTGTGGAATCAGCACGACATTGTAAAGCATTATCTAAATTATTAGCTGAACAAAATATTCCTACTGTTGAAGTCCATCGTCGGATGTCTAAAGAAGAACGGTTCGTTATTTATTAACTTAAATACTTTAATAAAAAAAGAAATATTTTTGCTTTCTATTTAGTTTACAACGTTGTAAAGAATTTAAAGAATTTAAAAAACGTATTCTTGTTGCAACAGATTCAATTGCCTTTCGTATGGATTTTGTAGCAGTTAATATTGTATTTAACTATGATATTTCAGAAGATGCTGATACTTATCTTCATCGAGTATATTCGAAGAATTTTCCTTTTTCTTTATTATTAAATATTTCATTTTAGGTTATTGGTGCTGGTCGATTTGGTACAAAAGGTTTAGCAATAACATTTGTTGCAGATGAAACTGAGGCAGAAATTTTGAATGAAGTTCAAAGTCGTTTGGAAGTACAAATTGGTGAAATGCCCGATGAAATTGATGTAGTAACACACATCGAAAATCGGTAATTTTCTGGTCTTACTATTTGGTTCAAATGAAACATGTAAACTCTTTCTTTTTTCGTCACGATTATTGTCAATATTACATTTTGGTTCTTTTGGGGTGTGGGTGTGGGTGTGGGTGTGGGTGGGTGTCGGTGGGTGTGATGTGGGTTTGGGCTGTGGGTGCGTGAGAGTGTGGGTGGGCTTGTGGGTTTAGTTGGTGACATA
>CAJNSZ010001318.1:0-29894 GCA_905329745.1 Rotaria sp. Silwood2 | reverse complement strand
TTGATATCTGGTCTTTTATGATCACTTTTATTGATCTTTGCCTCAAGCAATTACATCCGTCATACTAATAATCAAGGCTTTCTAGATCTTCAGTTAAAACTCTGCTGTTTAATCTATGTTTAATAGTGAGAAATATGTGTCTGAACATTTAGTGCAAGAAGTTTTATGGTTCACATGAGCAATTTTTATAGGTTCAAAGTATGCCTATTTATTCCAATTTAAATAAGGAAAGACTACAGCGAAAAAAATTGTTATTCTCTGCTCTTACTAATATTTGCGTCTAATTCTTTTAAACCGATCAATTTCTGTGTTTTTAATACTTGTTCTTGAATATCATGCTTATCATATTTGAGAGAACGTACAATATTTTTTACCAAATCTATATTGCTATTTGATTGTAATTTTTATTTAATGACATGAAATGGTCATGATGACATTAAATCGACGTTTGTGTATGTAAAAAATTTTTAGCTGATAATTTAAACAATGATTCGTAAAAGTCTAGAAATAAAACTAACTTTGGCATTTTTGTTTTATATAATGTTCTAGAAAATTCACTATAGGAAGAAAGAAGTCAGAGAATCTATCTAAATTTGAGATTTGATTAACACTAAAATCTTATAGGTCTTTTACTTTATCGTTTTCCAAAAAAAATTGGTTTTAAAAAATTTGAATTTTAAATTATCTTGCATATTAACCTAACATCAACCATCTGGTTATTAAGCACCAATCTGCGATGAATACATACCAGATTAGTCTAAAAACCTCTGTTCAAACTTTACAATTTCTACATGAATGATTTCTTCTTCCGTCTTTATTTTTCATTACTTTAATTTTATTGGTTGGCAAGTGCTCCCACTGTTGCTAATTTCTCGCACATCTATGAGATTCACAAGTTTATATGATTGAGTTTTAGAAAATAGTTTCAAGCAATTAAAGAATTTTTAAATATGTAAATAAATTAATGATGTCCCTTTTTGTTTTAGTCAAGATCTTGGGAAAAAATAATAAAAACTATTATCTTTTTCATGATCTTGACATATGAAAATTCTTGAACAGATCTTGCCAAAATCTTATATACAGATTTATCTGATACGATCAAGATATACATAAGCGAATTATCTTTTAAAGATCTTGCTTATAAGATATTTTAGTAGAGTAGAGTTTTGAAAAAAAAGATTAAAGTTATTTTTTTTCTTAAATTATATATTGTACGTTATGAATGCATTTTATTTATTAAAAAAACCAATTCAGATAAGTCTGTTATTTCTTTTAAATTATTTTAGTTTATATTCTCAAATTATTGACAAATGTAAAGAACAATATACTATGATTAACAAAGCAAATACATCATAATATAATTATCATTGAAATATGTAAAAATCGAATTCTCTTATTTAACATACATTAATTTGGTTGTTTTTCTTTAACGACAAAACAAGTGAATCATGTGCTAATTTAACAATGGCTGTTCGAACAAATTATTACATACTTGTGTATGATTTTTCTTTTTTTGTTGAATACTTCAAGAAAAAAACGTTATTTATTATTAGGTTAGAACGCATCTTGATGAAATTCGAACTAAAACTGCAAATCAATTGAAAAAAAACAATGTCAAATGAAGATAATGGTTTGTGGATTTTCAAAAATAACATATTATAATATTCTTTTTTTGGTCTAGTATCTGCTGTTGAATCCCTTATTGTTAATGATAAAAATAAACTTATTGAATTGAATAAAAAACTGGATCGAGAAATAATTTCTTTTGTTAACTTAAAGGAATCGATTGATATAATTACATATACGTATCGTACGTGAAGCTTTTGTAAATTATATAGAAAAAATTCAATTAGATTATGAAGATATTATTTAAACTTGATGATTTTGAAAAACAATTAACTAATATACAAACATCAATTGTTGAACTCGAAGCCTGGTTTAGTCATAAGTAAAAGACAAAAAAAAAGAAAATCATATTATTATAGAAATTACAAAATTTAGATAATCATCGAAATCAATAACGCAAAAGTAATTCATTTTTCTTTTTCTTGTTTTTCTTCTGCAAAAGAAAAAACTTATATTTATTCATTGTTTCTTTATTCCCCATTTAGAATTATGTCATGTTTATTTTGATTTGATTAAAATAAAAACCTAAACAAGATCCAGTGATTTTGATACAATGCGTCAATCTCATAAAGTATTTTCATCTTTTACTAAAGATCATAAGGATATATAATTGCAGCTTAAGAACTTGCTACGAAAATATTTGTTTTATTTTGATGAAACAATGACAATAGTTTTTATCAATTTTAAGTGTTATTCTTCATCCATGCGTTTTATCACTACGAGAAACCGATTTACAAGAAATTCAATAATAAATTAGTCATACAATTGATTTTTGATATAGTTGTCACAGTAGCACAAAATTTTAAAAAACAAATAATAAAGAAAATAGACGATGATATATATGAAACATGTCATGTATTTGATAAATATGGTATTGGTTATGTTAGTGTTGCTAAACTGAAACATTCTATGCTTTCATTGATTGAATAATTTACAGAAGAAGTTCACGAATTAACACATAAAGCTGATATTGATGCTGATGAACAGTTTGTATCGAATTAACTAGAAACTTAAAAAAAATAATTTCACTCACTTTTCTACTTCCATTCAGATGCAACTGCGAAGATTTTGTATGAATTTTAACAAATAAACAACGCGAAAATATGATAGAATTTTTTGGCAATAATAAAATGAACAAAAAATAATATCCATTCCGTCTGATAAAAAGTCAAATTGCTTTCCTATGTAATCTCTATAATTCATACATTTCTCTTTTTTTTTCTTTCACGTTCTATTTTAGCAATATCTGTGATTCGATATATTTCTTTCTTCATTCTTGCTTATTTTGTTTAATCTTTTAAATTGTCATTATTGCTTTAGTTTTTTAAACGTAAACTTACATATGAATGACAAAAAGAAAAATTCTTCTTCTTTTNTCAAGAAAAAAAACGTTATTTATTATTAGGTTAGAACGCATCTTGATGAAATTCGAACTAAAACTGCAAATCAATTGAAAAAAAACAATGTCGAATGAAGATAATGGTTTGTGGATTTTCAAAAATAACATATTATAATATTCTTTTTTTGGTCTAGTATCTGCTGTTGAATCACTTATTGTTAATGATAAAAATAAACTTATTGAATTGAATAAAAAACTGGATCGAGAAATAATTTCTTTTGGTTATTTAAAAGAATCTATCGAAATAATTGCATATGTATATCATATTTCAAATTTTTGTAAATTATATAGAAAAATTTCAATTAGATTATGAAGATATTATTTAAACTTGATGATTTTGAAAAACAATTAACTAATATACAAACATCAATTGTTGAATTCGAAGCCTGGTTTAGTCATAATTAAAAGACAAAAAAGAAGAAAATCATATTATTATAGAAATTACAAAATTTAGATAATCATCGAAATTAATAACGCAAAAGTAATTCATTTTTCTTTTTCTTGTTTTTCTTCTACAAAAGAAAAAACTTATATTTATTCATTGTTTCTTTATTCACCATTTAGAATTATGTCATGTTTATTTTAATTTAATTAAAATAAAAACCTAAACAAGATCCAGTGATTTTGATACAATGCGTCAATATCATACAGTATTTTCATCTTTTACTAAAGATCAGAAGGATATATAATTGCAGCTTAAGAACTTGCTGTGGAAATGTTTGTTTTATTTTGATGAAACAATGACAATAGTTTTTATCAATTTTAAGTATTATTCTTCATCCATGTGTTTTATCACTATGAGAAACCGATTTACAAGAAATTCAACAACAAATTAGTCATACAATTGACTTTAATATATTTGTCAAAGTAGCACAAAATTTTAAAAAACAAATAATAAAGAAAATAGACGATGATATATATGAAACATGTCATGTATTTGATAAATATGGTATTGGTTATGTTAGTGTTGCTGAACTGAAACATTCTATGCTTTCATTGATTGAATAACTTACAGAAGAAGTTCACGAATTAACACATAAAGCTGATATTGATGCTGATGAACAGTTTATATCTAATTAACTAGAAACTTTTAAAAAAAAAATAATTTCATTCATTTTGCTATTTCCATTTAGATACAACTGCAAAGATTTTCTACGTATTTTATTAAATAAATAGCGCAAAAAATGTGATCGATTTTTTTGTCAATAATAATATAAACAAAATAATATACACTGTATCTCATAATAAGTCTAATTGCTATTCCATATAATCTCTATAGTTCATACATTTCTCTTTTTTTTTCTTTTATGTTCTATGTTAGCAATATCTGTGATTCGATATATTTCTTTCTTCATTCTTGCTTATTTTGTTTAATCTTTTGAATTGTCATTATTGCTTTAGTTTTTTAAACGTAAACTTACATATGAATGACAAAAAGAAAAATTCTTCTTCTTTTGCCTTCATTGATTTGATATGAATGATGAAATAGTTAAATTATTTATTATTATATTTAATTGTTGAATATCTATCTGATGATGATAATACTGCAAGGAAAAAAACATCAGAATATTATATATTTTTTTTCTTTTACATATTGTCATAGTAGAAACGACTAGTATTAAACTTCGTAGTTATTTTAGTAGTAAGAAGGTAGAATAGTTTATGATGGTTTCAAAAAGTTTGCTCTTATTGTGCAATGAGACTTTATTTTGTCTTTCTCTCTCTCTCTCTCTCATTAATGTTGGACAAAAGTTGCACGTGTGTCACCTACTTATTATTCTTTATTTTATCATATATTTGCTACGCAAATAGTGCTATTGTTCGAATTAGTACGATTTCTATTATATTTGCTATCTATCATCATTCTACGTTTCCTCTCTCCTCTTCATTTGCATAACTATTTTTCATCGGATTATGGACAAGTGATCAACATTTTTTCGAGCGTCGGCTTTGTCGATGGAGCATAATCCATATAGTATTGCGACGATAAATACATACTCCGCACGTTTCACTTCTTTCTGTCGTAGAAGAGGTATTTTTCTTCAATACTTCTATCTTTCACAATCAAAAAATGTAAAAGGGATAAAGCACTGTCGTGGAGAGTCACAACTTCATTTTGTATTGAGAATATCTCTCCATATTATGCTGGGATTCGATGACCGCTGCTTTCTCATGTGAAAGAATGCTATTACAGCAAAAGGAATACGTATAAAAATGTACACACATATGTTTCTTCTTCAACTCTTCGTTACAGTGTTATTTTCAATAAGCCAGTTCCAGAATTAATTTAAATGTATATAATAGAGGTTTTTTTTAATAGATAAATTGTATTATTACCACAAATGATGAATAAATATTTAAAAAATGAAGCAAAAAAAGGTGAACGCAAAAAATATGTAAAAGAAATTCACGTTTACAATGACAATGGGCAGTTACTGGATAATTCTCATTGATTGATTCCCTTGAAGGATAGTCTTTGTTGATGAATTATGCAATTGATTGATGATAATCTATTGATTGTTTGAAAGAAAAAAGGTCATTGAACTGAGAAATAAAAAAAAAGATATGAAATTAAAAAGCTCTGTTATCGTTTATATTAAAGTCACATGAGCAGAAATTTAATCGATGATGGTGCATATCAACTTCATCAAGAAGAAGAGTAAGACAAAAAAATGAAAAACAAAAGAAAGAAAAAGCACATATCCACGTCCATCAATGACTTCGGCTATTCAGCACAAAGCAGATATTATCACCAATACCAAGACACATTATATCAAAGAAAATCAATACGAAATTTATTTTATTTATCTCACATGTGTGTATCTGTCCAGTTCTGTAGGTTAGATGATCTTTTTTTTTTCTTTAAATTATAGTCGCATCTTTTTATGTTAATTTTTTGAACTCAAGGTGATTTTTGTTTTGATTTCTCTTTCTTTTCTCTTTTCTGTTTTTTTTTCGTTCTCCAGCTATCTACACATGTGTATAGAGAGTGAATTGATATTTACATGTTTTTTTCTTTATCGATAATAACTATTTCATTGTGTACAATGTCGAAGTTTTATTCAAGGAAAAAAAACGACAATAATAAACTATCAAACATCGCTATGCTCTTGAAAGTTTGATTAAAATTGTAGCTTTTACATAAATCTAATCAAGTTCATATATTATAGTAATAAAGGAAATAAATTATAAATATCTTCGAAGGACAAAAAAAAAGTGGAATTGATTTGCTTTCTTTTGAATGCTTCTATTTGAGATAAAAGAGACAAATCGATTCATCATCAAATGAGGATTAAATAAATGAAAGCATAAAGCCAATCAATCTGATCATTAGAGTCGGTCTCAACAACTTTTCTTCTACTAAATCTATTCTTTGCCAACAACATGAAGCTTGTGTTCAACGTTTTCCATTCAACCTCTAAATCCGAATTTTAATCACCAATAGCGTCATTGANGTAGAATAATTTATGATGGTTTCAAAAAGTTTGCTCTTATTGTGCAATGAGTCTTTATTTTGTCTTTTTCTCTCTCTTTCTCTCTCTCACATTAATGTTGGACAAAAGTTGCACGTGTGTCACCTACTTATTATTCTTTATTTTATCATATATTTGCTACGCAAATCGTGCTATTGTTCGAATTAATACGATTTTTATTATATTTGCTATCTATCATCATACCAGGTTCCCTCTCTTCTCTTCATTTGCATAACTATTTTTCATCGGATTATGGACAAGTGATCAACATTTTTTCGAGCGTCGGCTTTGTCGATGAAACATAATCCACATAGTATTGCGACGACAAATACATACTCCGCACGCTTCACTTATTTCTGTCGTAGAAGAGGTATTTTTCTTCAATACTTCTATCTTTCATAATCAACAAATGTAAAAAAGATAAAGCACTGTCGTGGAGAGTCATAACTTCATTTTGTATTGAGAACATCTCTCGATATTATGCTGGAATTAGATGACTGCTGCTTCCTCATATAAAAGAATGCTATTACAGCAAAAGGAATGCGTATGAAAATATACACACACATGTTTCTTCTTCAATTCTTCGCTACAGTGTTGTTTTCAATAAGCCAGTTTCAGAATTAATTTAAATGTATATAATAGAGGATATTTTTGATAGAAAAATTTTATTATTACCACAAATGATGAATAAATATTTAAAAAATGAAGCAAAAAAAGGTGAACGCAAAAAATGTGTAAAAGAAATTCACGTTCACGATGACAATGGGCAGTTACTGGATAATTCTCATTGATTGATTGATTGTCTTAAAGGGTAGACTTTGTTGATGAATTATGCAATTGATTGATGATAATCTATTGATTGTTTGAAAGAAAAAAGACCATTCAACTGAGAAATAAAAAAAAAAGATATGAAATTAGAAGGCTCTGTTACACGTTATCATGAAGTCGCATGAGCAGAATTTTAATCGATCGTGGCGCATATCAACACCATCAAGAAGAAGAGTAAGACAAAAAAAATGAAAAAGAAAAAGAAAAAGCATATATACAAGTCGATCGATGACTTCGACCGTTCAGCACAATACAGATATCATCACCAACACCAATACACATTATATCAAAGAAACTCAATAGTAAATTTATTTTATTGATGTCACAAGTGTGTATATGTTTTGTTCTGTTAGGTTAGATTATTCTTTTTTTCTCTAGATAATAATCTCATCTTTTAATGTAATGGTTTTTTTGAACTCAATTTGATTTGATTCTGATTTCTCTCTCTTTTCTCTTTTCTGTCTTGTTTTCGTTCTCTAGCTATCTACACGTGTGTATAGAGAGTGAATCGATATCTAAATGTTTTGTTTTTCATCGATAATAACTGCTTGATTTTGTACAAGGTCGAAGTTTTGTTCAATAAAAATAAATAAATAAAAATAAACTATAAAACATCGCTATGCTCTTGAAAGTTTGATTAAAATCGTAACTTTTACTTAAATCCAATCAAGCTCATATATTATAATAATAAAGGAAATAAATCATAAACGTCTTCGAAAATCCAAAACAAAACTGAAATTGATTTTTTTTGAATGTTTCTATTTGATAAAAAAAAACAAGTTGATTCGTTCGATTTGTCGTCATCTGGTGATTGAATGCACGAAAGCATGAAGCCAATCAATCTGATCACTAGAGTCGACCTCAATGACTTATTTTCTACTAAATTTATTCTTTGCAAATAACATGAAGCTTGCTTTCAACGTTTCCCATTCAATCTCTAAATCAGAATTTTAGTCACAAATAACATCATTGATATGAATTTGTAAAAAAAAATGATCAGCTTCGTATTTCATCTACTAGCAGATGCACAATTCGATTGAGCCGAAACTTTGTTTGACCATTGTAGAAGATGAACATTTATGCATTCTATTGATTTTTTGTTGCTATTTGGAACCTTGAAGCCTTTATTATTTTTTGACTATTCATACTCATTCTCTCGTTTTCATAGTCCATCGATCTAAATTGTGATGGAGTTGGGTAGGAGTCGATGCGCATAGCATCAATAGGTCTTTCATTCTCAATTAATATCTCTATATATTGTTAATCTCGCCTCATTCGCTTTTATTTCTCACACAGAGGCCAAATTCATCGTTTTAAGGTTGATAATGACCGATTAAAGTCGAAAATTCCTCTTTAGTAATATACACAAAAACAAGAAATCTCCCTTATTCTCAGTAACTATTAATTTCAAATCCCAAGTCATTCAGTTATTCGGATTCATATCCTCAATGAGACTCTTACCTATTTTACATGCTTCGCATCGGTATCTCTTCAGTAGCGAAAAAATCGACACGTCATTTCTCTTATTCTCATTCTCAAATACGTTAATGTATATTAGTGAAAAAGAGAAAAGATAAAAATAAACCCGTTATCACAGTTCACAAATAAAATATATTATTCTTGCAATATACAAGCAGCCGTTCTAAATTTTTACCATGCAATAACCCTATGTGTAAATCCCTAATGCAAACGCCAACCCCAAGGACAAAGAAATATAAAAACAAAAATATAGCGACATTGCCGATTACTTTTTTCGCCCGTCGTCTTTAGCGAGAAAAAGCAAACCCTACCTACTTATTAAGGGATCAACGATCAGCATGTACATATTCAGCGAGCGCATGGAGAAAAAAATCTCTCATCAAAGCTATATTTAAACACACACAACACACCAAACGACAATCGCAAAATACAATAAAAAAAACTTACCTATCAGCAACGAAACAACAACCGTCGACTTTGCCAACTCCAAATCATACATTTCAAGGTATTCGTATGCCTTTCTTTGCTGACCGTCGCCACCTCATGGCCAGCTCCCCAACGTCTTTAGAGCGACTGANAACCGAAAAATCCACTTCAAAATTTTGAGAAACCGATTGCAGATTCGGATTCCCCGACCCCGATTTACTTTCGTCAACCTTTATAGAAAATAGTTATTTTGTCGAAATACCTCCTCATTAGCAGAACGGTCGAGGTCTCCCAATTGTCGTTACTCCGTTACCAGTTACCTGGTAACATAACGCTAAATTCCCACCCCTAATTGTACTTTATTGTAGTTTAACGTATTTCACTATACTTTAAAGTACTTTGAAATACTTTAATGTACTTTAAAGTACTTTAATGTACTTTAATGTACTTTAAGGTACTTTAAGGTACTTTAAGGTACTTTAAAGTACTTTAAGGTACTTTAAGGTACTTTAAAGTACTTTAAGGTACTTTAAGGTACTTTAAAGTACTTTAATGTACTTTACGTACTTTAAAGTACAAAAGTACGATGTTTCCCCCTTGAGACTGTTATCCATAGGGCGAAAAGATATGCTTTTTTTTGTTTTTGTTTGAAATTAAAAGTTAGACATTATTTTTTCTCCAGAAAAAGCTTTCAGAAAGGGAGTAAGAGAATAATCATATCGCCAGTTAGGATGACTAACTCATGCATTTTTGAGGCTTTATAAAATTTCATCGAAACATTTATAAGATTTTTAATAAATTTTCAACGTAAAATATTCTTGGAAAATTTAAAAAGAAAAATAGTGTTTTTTCACATTTTGGCTTTTTCGAGATCAAGAATGTTCGAGAAATGAAGAAGACATAATTTATTCTGTGGCAAAAGTTTTAATACTCTATAAAACTAAGACAAAAAAACCTGAGCAAAAAGTCTAGAAAAGATTCGAAAATGTGAAATCAATGCGGTGGACTGGAACTGAAAGTTTCAGTTTTTTGCCCTTTTCTTCATCAAAATTTGGTCAAATTCTAGAAACAAGATCACAACCGGTATCAGCGTAAAAAAAACTATGCCAGAAAATGTGTATTTTGAAGTTCTTAGGTTGAAAACAGAAAAATTCTTTTTTTTGAAATCTATTGGCCAAGTCGTCGGCTTTCTGGCTGAATTTGAATCTCAAAACGCGAATTCAGGCCACTTTATTAATTCAACTATACATGTAGGTTTTTGACTAAGGGAAGATGCTATGTTAAACTTTTGAAACAATTTTTGTAGAGGTTTGTCGAAGATTTTTAGAGACTAGGTCTTCAAAACCCTGTCAAACCTACAATTTTTGTTAACTAACTGATTGATGGATTTGCAACAAAGTTGAAAGCAGAAACTTGATAATAGGTGAGGATAGGGTGTAGGTTAAGTTTGAAAACTTGTAGGGCTGGATAGGTTCAGGTTGTCAACGCTATAGGACAGTATAGGTTAAGGAAACTAATATTTACGTAGGGTAAGTTGCAGAATACGAAATAATCGCAACCTACACATCTCTACCGTCAATATAAAAGTCAGAAAACAAAATCGCATAGATGCCGTGTTGTTTTCAAAAAATCTTGCATTGGATAGACCCTCTCAAATATTCTTGGAACGATTACGTTCAACATTGGATAGATTTTAATAATGCCCAAAGTAACAAGTAGACAAATATGTAGATGCAAATGAAAGCTGTGACATCCATTTTTTAAAAAGACAAAGAATCATGGACTGAGATGCATACATAGAGAATTACAAAAACTATTTTTCAAAAGAAAACTTGTGCAGTATAGGTTTTTCTGACGGTAACTTGGCATTTTAACGTAAAATGATTTTTTTGGGGTTTTAAATCATACAAAAGTTTGAAGATATTCTGATATTGATTTTATCTGATTATTGAAAACAATTTTACTATGGTCTTTGATAAAGTCGGCATTTCACTTGCTTTTCTTTTCGCATAACACTTATAGCAAAAAAATGCAAGGAAAAATTTTTTTAACAGTAATTTCTGTGATAAGTATTCTGTTTTTTTTTTATTTCTATTCTAGAAAATTGCCTTTAGGAGTCGCTACTACGGGAGTAAGCGTGAATATTTTCCAGTTTGTTTCTGCTAAAGCTCTTAATACTTTGAGCGTTGTCGTGATTTCCTAAAAAGCTTACTATAAAATTCACGCATTAATTCAACGATTTAGCAGTGATAAATCTACGCAATCAGTATTCAATGAGTGCTTATAATGCATTATGCTCATCTACTTCATCAATAGATCTAAATAATTTATCTCCCATTCAAGTTTTCATTAGAATTAAACCCAATAGTTCAAACGATCAATCTGAAATAATTCCATTCAAATACTCTAGCAATAATACAATTCTTTCCCTACCTAATTCTTCTCCATTGTCATTTGATAATGTGTTTCCACCTCAATCAACTCAATATGATATATTTGAATCAATTATTCCGCTTCTTCATTTACCATTATATGGTTATAATTCAACTATATTTGCATATGGTCAAACAAATAGTGGTAAAACATATACTATGTTGGGCCCTGATGGTAAATTATCTTTAGCTGCTGATTTAATGGGGATCATACCAAGAACAAGCAGATATTTGTTTGCTGCTATACATAAACTCACATCGTCGTCTCCGTCCATACAATATCAGATACGTGTGAGTTATGTAGAAGTATATAACGGTCGTGTTTATGATTTACTAAGAAAGAATGATAATAAAAGTAACAACAAGCCGCATTCTCTGAGCATTCGTGAAGACAACCAGGGTAATATAAATGTTACGGATGCAGTAGAAATATCTGTACATAATAGTTTAGAATTAGAGAATATATTAATGCATGGTACTCAAAGACGTGCAACGGCATTTACATATATGAATTCATCATCATCAAGAAGTCATGCTTTATTAATTATATGGATAGAAAGAAGAGAACGATCAACATCATCATTATCCAGAGAATACACATCTTATTTAGGTCGTTTAAATTTGATTGATTTGGCTGGTAGTGAAGATATTTCACGTTCAAAAGCTGAAGGTGACAGATTTCGTGAAACGATTAATATTAATACTGAATTATTTCAATTAAGAAGAGTATTAGATGCACTGTCAGCATCTTCATCCTATATTCCTTATAGGGATGCAACCTTAACCCGTTTACTTCAATCATCATTATCAACAACACAGTCCATCACTATATTAATCTCTCATATTAGTTCATTAAAAATAGATCTCTTTGAAACTCTTAGTACTTTAAAATATTCGCAGATAGCTAAATGTATGCAGCGTACATCAATCCCTGCACAAAAACTTTATAAAAATATAGATACAAGTGACGTCATGTTCGGTGATTATAATGATCCAGTGCAATGTTTTTATCGTCGTACTGTTTATATTCATACACGTTCTTATGGGAAAATATTTGCTCGATTAGCAGGACATAGGTATGATGAACAACAGAAATGTATATTACTTATACATGGTTCTGGACCAAAAAATTCTTCAATGTATTGGAATGATCTTGTAAGAAGACTCCTATTAGCAACGTCATCGTCGTCCTCGCTATCTCCCTATTATTTTGTAGCTATAGATTGTCCAGGTTACGGTCGTTCAGATGGTGATAAACAAACAATTCGTTCTTATCCTGGCGCTTTTATTCAAGAAATAATTGATTGTATTTCACCAACAACACATAAAGTATATTGCCTCATTGGTTCTTCTCAAGGAGCAGCTGCTGTATTCAATGCATTGGTCGAAAACCCCGCCATATCATCATTTTTAGCTGTGCAAGATCCTGTTTCACATGATCCTCAACGTTTTGTGTGTATAAAACAGCCTACATTATTAATGTACGATACAGATGATGATGGTCATCCTGTTAGCGTTGGTAGATTAGTTAAGAAGTATATACCAAATAATCATTATTATGAATTTGTAAGTTCAAAACAACCGAAGTGGTTAGAAAATAATGCACATTTAAAGTTATTACAACTATTCAATGAATATGATGCAAACAATAATACAACAAATGCTTCATCTTCACAATTCACAGCATCCTCGAAGATTCCTCTTTCCTCTCTTCCTGCTTGTGTATCTATAGCAGGTGGTGTAATCTCATATTTATCATCATATAATCGTGAGCCACTTTATGAAAATTCAAAGAAAGAATTAGAATCAATTTTATCAGCATATGAAAACCAAAGTGTTCAAAATGACGATTTGTTCGTTGAAAAAGTTGAACCTGAAAGGATCGAAGATGACGAAAGTAAAGCGCAAAGACTAGCCATAGAATTAGCCCAAACACAATGCGATTTATGTAATCAACACATTAATAGCATTGATATGTCTAAATCACTTCGATTACCCGATTGTCGTCATTTATTGTGTTATTTATGCTGCTGTGAGACAATAAAGCTTAATTCATATGAATGCTCCATTGTTGGTTGTGCTACGAAACTTAATGTTCCTTCCTCACAGCTCTCATTATATTCTTTACCTTTCTCCTCCGATAATGAAAAGCCTATAATAATTCAATTTGGAAATTCTTGTAAACCAACATCATCATCCAGTCAACGCTATGAATACACCGCATATGTCAAATGTAAAACAAAAAATGTGATTGATAGTGTTTCATTTGATATTAATCCCGCATATCCCAAGAGTGCTATACGTATTTCTGAAGCTCCATATGAGTTAGTTCGAATAATGAATTCAGAGTTCACGTGTGATTTTATTGTTCAATGGAACAAATTGTTAAACTGGCCTAAATTACGTATAACTTATTATGTGCAAAACAAGCAAGACAGCTTTACAAGAAATTTATTGGTGCGAATACCAAATCAAGGCAATACAATGGCTAAATCACATAAAACGCATGAAGAAGTTGTGTATCATTGGACTGATAGAGACAGAACAAAACCAAATATAAACTATGTGGTATTATCATATGATTAATCTCATCTGAACTGAGTCATTTGCATATCTTCTGTATTTATTAAATAACTTCAGTTCCAGTGCACTAATTTTGAAAATTTTTTACTCTTTTCGTAGACATGTCGTCCCTAATGCACGAGGTTTTAACTTGCTTTTCCATTCCATTTTCAATGTATTTACAGGACAAGTGCAAAATATGGAGTTTTGTTGGCAAAATCTTACGAAAAACTGTGTTTTCCATTAAAATAAAAGAAATTGAAAAAAAAATTTTAAAGCATTCATTTTACGGAGTATCCAATTTTTTATAGAGCTGTATGACTTTCATTTGACTTTATTTACTTTCGATACAACTTTAATGGTTCATACAGTTTCACACGCTAAATATTATCGCTAATGCTGTAGTAGCCAAAGACAAGAAGTAAGAGTCGGTATTTGAAAAAATTGTTAAACGTCCAAAAGATAGAGCACACAATTTTCGTATAAAATCTACCAGTTTTGGTTTCGCTAGTTGGATCTACAGTGCGGCAAAAAAGTTTAGGACGTTTTTGTGTTCTCTATAAATCAACCCTTTTTTATGTGAACTATATCTCCGGTTCGATGATAGTTACCTATCTAATTTCTTTACCAAAGAGAGCTGATAATAGGTGCTGTTTACTGTAAAAGAATCACTAAGTCTGAACACAATTTGATGGAGTTGCATGAAAGGGAATATTCTTCTGAAAAGATGGAGCTGGAATCAGTAAAAGAGGTTCTTGAACACGAAGAAACGTCCAAAAGTTGAAAGTAAAACGTGGAATCAATAGTTCATTGAATTCGCCATCGGTTGATCTATATTTGAATTTTTTTTGAAGAAAATTTCTTGGTTAGGAAAAGTAAAATAACAGATGTTTCATTTTTCCGATTTTTTAAAAAATACTCCGTCCCGCGCCACTCACTCAAATTGAGTTCAAACTCGATGATTTTTTTCACAGTAAACTACATCAATGATTAGCTCTTTTCGGTAATCAAATTAGGTTCACAACTATCATGAGGTCAGAGTTATAGTGAACATAAAAAGAATCCTAAAATCGAGAAAAAGTCCTAAACTGTTTTGGCACATCGTATGTTCTATAGTTAGATATTTAGGAGAAGCGATGAAGGAGAACGGAGCGATTTTGAAACCTCAGTGAACCTCCTTCTAAAAATTCACTTTTTCACCATCTTTCCAGATTTTTTTTTGTCAATTTTTAGACATAAAAAACATAAGGTGTATACCCCTTACATTGACGCCTTGACTGAAGATATATAAAATATACATTGTTCGGTTGCTTGAAATGGTCACATTTCTCGCAAGCACTGTGAAATCTAGCAGATAGCTTGAAAAATATAAGTTTCATTTGATTATTCGAAATTCTTTGAACAAAAAAAAATAACTTTTTTCTTCTGCCGTCGTTATAGACACGAAATGTAACGAAAAATAGGAGCACCATCCAAAGTTGATTCGATTGATTGGTAATGAGTTTGAAGTGTGTGAAACTTTTTTATTTTGTCAGAAGTTAGATAAGTTTTTGCATTACGGGGTGTGGGTGTGAGGGTGTTGAATTGAAAAGTTCTCTCTCTTCAGACGAGATTAGATGCCAAGAATTATTTGACAAGTTAAAAGAAGAAGTGAAAGGTATTGTAATTAAGAATTTTGACAATGCAAAAGATATCTGGAGAGAATAGATTTCAATTGATCATCTACTTGAAATAGAAATTCCAGAAAACAAGAGTACAACACAAACCGTAATCTCCGCAATAACAAAAACCCATAGAACGAGAAAAGATGAGAAGTTGATTACATAGAAAGAACAGATAGACGAGAAAGAAAAGAAGATGGAAGAAAAGTAGGTTTATTTTTTACAGAATACTGCTAAAAAGATTATATATTTCCTGCTATTCATGATCTGCGTATTATGACCATGTGCAAGAAAATAGAATCCATGAGCTTTAAAACAAGACGACTTGAAAACTCGTGATTGTATTTTGTATTTCAATACTTAAGAGAGGACGCACGATAGCATCGAAAATCGTCATAAGGGCTAATCCATGGGATTTCTCCCACGTTATATGATGATTTGCCGGGCCAAGTTGAGACCCGTTCAGCATTTATAGAGGAAACCGAGCTGAATATTTCTATAACAAAAGTTGAGCAAAATTTACCGGCAGCATGACGAACGAATGATCTTAAAGTACCATTTTTTTAATTTTCGGTATATGGTGATTTCTGTCAGTAACGATCGGAGAAACTTGATGAGTGTGAATGTGGGTCTGGAGTGTGGGTGCGTGGATGTGGGTGTGTGTGGGTGTGGGTGTGTGTTTCTAATTAGATTCGCACAACACCCACACCCACACCCACCCTCTGCCATGAATACAAACCAGATTAGCCTAAAAGCCTCTGTTCAAACTTTACAAATTTTCTATGAATGATTTCTTCTTGTGTCTTTATTTTTCATAACTTTAATTTTATTGGTTGACAAGTGCTCCCACTATTGCTAATTTCTCGCACATCTATGAGATTCACAAGTTTATATGATTGACTTTTAGAAAATAGTTTCAAGCAATTAAAGAATTTTTAAATATGTAAATAAATTAATGATGTCGCTTTTTGTTTTAGTCAAGATCTTGGGAAAAAATAATAAAAACTAGTATCTTTTTTATGATCTTGACATGTGAAAATTCTTGAACAGATCTTACCAAAATCTTAGATACAGATTTATCTGATACGATCAAGATATACATAAACGAATTATCTTTTAAAGATCTTGATAAGGTCTTGCTTATAAGATATTTTAGTAGAGTAGAGTTTTGAAAAAAAAGGACTAAAATTATTTTTTTTCTTAAATTTTATATTGTACGTTATGAATGCATTTTATTTATTAAAAAAGCCAATTCAGATAATTCAGTTATTTCTTTTAAATTATTTTAGTTTATATTCTCAAATTATTGACAAATGTAAAGCACAATATACAATGATTAACAAAGCAAATACGTCATAATATAATTATATTTGAAATACGTAAAAATCGAATTCTCTTATTTAACATACATTAATTTGGTTGTTTTTCTTTAATGATAAAACAAGTGAATCATGTGCTAATTTAACAATGGGTGTTCGAACGAATTATTACATGCTTGTGTATGATTTTTCTTTTTTTGTTGAATGCTTCAGGAAAAAAAACGTTATTTATTATTAGGCTAGAACGCATCTTGATGAAATCCGAACTAAAACTGCAAATCAATTGAAAAAAAACAATGTCGAATGAAGATAATGGTTTGTGGATTTTCAAAAATAACATATTATAATATTCTTTTTTTGGTCTAGTATCTGCTGTTGAATCACTTATTGTTAATGATAAAAATAAACTTATTGAATTGAATAAAAAACTTCATCAAGAAATAATTTCTTTTGGTTATTTAAAAGAATCGATTGAAATAATTGCATATACGTACCATATGTGAAGCTTTTGTAAATTATATAGAAAAACTTCAATTAGATTATGAAGATATTATTTAAACTTGATGATTTTGAAAAACAATTAACTAATATACAAACATCAATTGTTGAACTCGAAGCCTGATATAGTCATATAAGTAAAAGACAAAAAAAAGAAAATCATAGTATTATAGAAATTACAATATTTAGATAATCATCGAAATCAATAAGGCAAAAATAATTCATTGTTTTTCTTTTTCTTTATTCACTATTTAGAATTATGTCATGTTTATTTTGATTTGATTAAAACAAAAACTCAAAGAAGATCCAGTGGTTTCAATAAAATGCGTTTACATCATGAAGCATTTTCATCTTTTAATAAAGATCATAAGGTATATATGACTGCGGCGTAAGAACTCGATATGAAAATGTTTGTTTTATTTTGATGAAACAATGACAATAGTTTTTATCAATTTTAAGTATTATTCTTCGTCCCTGTGTTTTATCACCATGAGAAAATGATTTACAAGAAATTCAACAACAAATTAGTCATACAATTGACTTTTGATATATTTGTCAAAGTAACACAAAATTTTAAAAAACAAATAAAAAAGAAAATAGACGATGATATGCATGAAACATGTTATGTATATGTTAAATATGGTATTGATTATGTTAGTGTTGCTAAACTGAAATATCCTATGCTTTCATTGAATGAATAACTTACAGAAATTCACGAATTAACACATAAAGCGGGTATTGATGCTGATGAACAGTTTGCATCTAACTAACTAGAAATTTTTTTGAATAATTTCATTCATTTTTCTATTTCCATTTAGATACAACTGCGAAGATTTTCTACGTATTTTATTAAATAAATAACGCAAAAATATGATCGATTTTTTGTCAATAATAATATAAACAAAATAATATACACTCTATCTCATAATAAGTCTAATTGGTATTCCATATAATCTCTATAGTTCATACATTTCTCTTTTTTTTTTCTTTCACGTTCTATTTTAGCAATATCTGTGATTCGATATATTTCTTTCTTCATTCTTGCTTATTTTGTTTAATCTTTTGAATTGTCATTATTGCTTTAGTTTTTTAAACGTAAACTTACATATGAATGACAAAAAAAAAATTCTTCTTCTTTTGCCTTCATTGATTTGATATGAATGATGAAATAGTTAAATTATTTATTATTGTATTTAATTGTTGAATATCTATCTGATGATGATAATACTACAAGGAAAAAACATCAGAATATCATATATTTTTTTTCTTTTACATATTGTCATAGTAGAAACGACTAGTATTAAACTTCGTAGTTATTTTAGTAGTAAGAAGGTATAATAATTTATGATGGTTTCAAAAAGTTTGCTCTTATTGTGCAATGAGTCTTTATTTTGTCTTTTTCTCTCTCTCTCTCTCTCGTTAATGTTAGACAAAAGTTGCACATGTGTCACCTACTTATTATTCTTTATTTTATCATATACTTGCTACGCAAATCGTGCTATTGTTCGAATTAATACGATTTTTATTATATTTGCTATCTATCATCATACTAGGTTCCCTCTCTTCTCTTCATTTGCATAACTATTTTTCATCGGGTTATGGACAGGTGATCAACATTTTTTCGAGCGTCGGCTTTGTCGATGAAGCATAATCCACATAGTATTACGACGACAAATACATACTCCGCACGCTTCACTTATTTCTGTCGTAGAAGAGGTATTTATCTTCAATACTTCTATCTTTCATAATCAACAAATGTAAAAGAGATAAAGCACTGTCGTGGAGAGTGATAACTTCATTTTGTATTGAGAATATCTCTCGATATTATGCTGGGATTTGATGACTACTGCTTCCTCATATAAAAGAATGCTATTACAGCAAAAGGAATGCGTATGAAAATGTACACACACATGTTTCTTCTTCAACTCTTCGTTACAGTGTTGTTTTCAATAAGCCAGTTCCAGAATTAATTTAAATGTATATAATAGAGGGTATTTTTGATAGATAAATTTTATTATTACCACAAATGATGAATAAATATTTAAAAAATGAAGCAAAAAAGGTGAACGCAAAAAATATGTATAAGAAATTCACGTTCACAATGACAATGGGCAGTTACTGGATAATTCTCATTGATTGATTGCCTTGAAGGATAGTCTTTGTTGATGAATTATGCAATTGATTGATGATAATCTATTGATTGTTTGAAAGAAAAAAGATCATTCAACTGAGAAATAAAAAAAAAGATATGAAATTAAAAAGCTCTGTTATCCGTTATAATAAAGTGGCATGCGCAGAATTTTAATCGATCGTGGTGCATATCAATACCATCAAGAAGAAGAGTAAGACAAAAAAAAAATGAAAAAGAAAAAAGAGAAAGCATATATCCAAGTCCATCAATGACTTCGACTATTCAGCATAAAAAAGATATCATCACCAACATCAAGATACATTATATCAAAGAAAATCAATACGAAATTTATTTTATTGATGTCACATGTGTGTATGTGTCTTGTTCTGTTAGGTTAGATTATTCTTTTTTTTTTAAATTATAGTCTCATCTTTTAATGTGAATTTTTTGAACTCAAGGTGATTTTGTTTTGATTTCTCTTTCTTTTCTCTTTTCTGTTTTTTTTCGTTCTCCAGCTATCTACACGTGTGTATAGATAGTGAATTGATATTTACATGTTTTTTTGTTTATCGATAATAACTGTTTCATTTTGTACAATGTCGAAGTTTTATTCAACGAAAAAAACGACAATAATAAACTATCAAACATCGCTATGCTCTTGAAAGTTTGATTAAAATTGTAGCTTTTACATAAATCTAATCAAGCTCATATATTATGGTAATAAAGGAAATAAATCATAAACGTCTTCGAAAAACCAAAACAAAACTGAAATTGATTTTTTTTGAATGTTTCTATTTGATTAAGAAAACAAGTTGATTCGTTCGATTTGTCGTGGGTGTGCTGATTGAATGCACGAAAGCATAAAGCAAATCAATCTGATCACTAGAGTCGACCTCAATGACTTTTTTTGTACTAAATACATTCTTTGCGAATAACATCAAGCTTGCTTTCAACGTTTCCCATTCAATCTCCAAATCCGAATTTTAGTCACGAATAACATGATTGATATGAATTAGTAAAAAAAATGATGAGTTTTGTATTTCACCTACTAGCAGATGCACAATCCGATTGAGCCAAAACTTCGCTTGACCATTGTAGAAGATGAAAATTTATGCATTCTATTGACTTTTTGTTGTTATTTGGAACCTTGGAGCCTTTATTATTTTTTGACTATTCATAGCCATTCTCTCGTTTTCATACTCCATCGATCTAAATTGTGATGGAGTTGGATAGGAGTTGATGCGCATAGCATCAATAGGTCTTCCATTCTCAGTTAATATCTCTATATATTGTTAATCTCGCCTCATTCGCTTTTATTTCTCGCACAGAGGCCAAAGTCATCGTTTTAAGGTTGATAATGACCGATTACAGTCGAAAATTCCTCTTTAGTAATATGCACAAAAACAAGAAATCTCCATTATTCCCAGTAACTATTAATTTCAAATCCCAAGTCATTCAGTTATTCGGATTCATATCATCAACGAGACTCTTACCTATTTTACATGCTTCACACCGGTATCTCTTCAGTAGCGAAAAAATCGACACGTCATTTCTCTTATTCTCGTTCCCAAATACGTTAATGCATATCAGTGAACAAGATAACAGACAAAAATAAACTCGTTATCACAGTACACAAATAAAATATATCATTCTTGCAATATACAAGCAGCCGTTCTAAATATTTAACACGCAATAATCCTATGTGCAAATGGCTAATACAAACGCCAACCCCAAGGACAAAGAAATATAAAAACAACAATATAGCGACGTTGCTGATTTCTTTTTTCGCCCGTCGTCTTCAGCGAGAAAAAGCAAACCCTACCTACTAATTAACGTATCAACGATCAGCATGTACATATTCAGCGAGCGCATGGAGAAAAAATCTCTCACCAAAGCCCTATTTAAACACACACAACACATCAAACGACAATCGCAAAATACAATAAAAAAAACTTACCTATCAGCAACGAAACAACAACCGTCGACTCTGCCAACTCCAAATGATGTATTTCAAGGTATTTGTATGCCTTTTTTTACTGACCGTCGCCATCGCATGGCCAGCTCTCCGACGTCTTGAGAGCGACGAAGATACCGACCGTTTTGACGATCGTCTTGAGACCGACGAAGATAACGGCCGTTTTGACGACCGTCTTGCTCTCCGTCAATTCCTCGAGATGCTCCTACACAAACGTACACACCGTTCATTTATGTCGTACTTTCTTTACCACTCAATTACTCCTCAACTTTCAATCAAAAACGCGCATAAATTGAACACAATCTTGGTGAATAGTATACGTTTGTCATCTGATCTTTACCCATAAATTCAACACCATTCTACCACTTCGATGTGAATCAAAGACATGCATAAAATGTTGCTGAATAGTATTCATTCGTTATATGATGTTTACACATAGGTTCAACATGGTGCTACCACTTCGATGCGAATGAAATAGGTGAATAGAACCTTTATGAATAGTATTCATTCGTTATATGATGTTTACACATAGTTTCAACATCAGTCTACCATTTCAAAGCCAATCAAAGAGATGAATAGAATGTTACTCAACACTATTCATTTGTCCTGTCATGTTTACTCAAAGGTTTAGCAACATCCTAACATTTCAAACGGAATCAAGGAGGTGAACCGAATTTTTGTCCAAAGTATTCATTTCTTAAACGATATTTACGCATAGGTTCAACATCATTCTACCACTCCGATCAGAATCAAAGATACGAATAGAATGCTAGTGTATACTATTCATTTCTTACACCATTCTTACTCAAAGGCTCAACAATCATGCTAGCACTTTGATGAGAATCCAAGAGATGAATAGATTCTTGGTGAATAGTTTTTATTTGTCATATGATGTTTACTCACAGGCTCAACACCATTCTACCACTTCGATGAGAATCAAAAAGATGAATAGAATCTTCCTCAATAGTGTTCATTTCTCACATTATGATTACTTATGCGTTCCACATCATTCTAACACTTCCATGCGAATCAAAGCGATGAATAGATTCTTGCTGAATAGTTTTTATTTGTCATATGATGTTTACTCACAGGCTCAACACCATTCTACCACTTCGATGAGAATCAAAGAGATGAATAGAATCTTCCTCAATAGTGTTCATTTGTCACATTATGATTACTTATGCGTTCCACATCATTCTAACACTTCCATGCGAATCAAAGAGATGAATAGCATATTAATGAATAGTATTCATTTGTCATATGATCTTTACTCATACATTGAACATTCTTCAATAACTTCGATGCGAATCAAAGAGATGAATAGAATGTTGGTCAATATTATTCATTTGTCATACGATGTTTACTCACACGTTGAATATTAATGAATCACTTCGATGCCAATCAAAGAGGAGAATGCAATGTTTGTGGGAAGTATTCATTTCCCACACGACCTTTAGTCATAGGTTCAACATCATTCTACAACTGCGATGCGAATCAAAAAGATGAACAGAATCTTTGTCGAAAGTATTCATTTCTCCGACGAGCTTTACTCATCGCTTGAACATCATTCTTCCACCTCGATGCGATTGAAATAGATGAATAGAATGTTGATGAATAGTATTCATTTGTCATATGATGTTTACCCATACGTTCAACATCGTTCCACCAGGTCGATGCGAATCAAAGAGATGCATAGAATCTTGCTCAATAGTATTCATTTGTCATATGATATTTACTCACAGGCTCAACATCATTCTACCAGTTCAATGCGAAGCCAAGAGATGAATACAAAGTTTCTGGATAGTATTCACTTGTCATATGATGTTGACTCATACGTTCAAAATCGTTCTACCATTCCGATGCGGGTCAAAGAGTTGAATAGAATTTTACTGAATAGTGTTCATCTGTCATATGATGTTTACTCATACGTTCAACATCGTTCCACCACGTCGATGCGAATCAAAGGGATGCATAGAATGTTAATCAATAGTATTCTTTTGTCATATGATGGTTACTCATACGTGCAACTTCATTCTACCGCATAGATGAGAATCAGGGAGATGAATACAAAGTTGGTGGATAGTATTCATATGTCATATGATGTTGACTCGTACGTTCAAAATCGTTCTACCACTTCGATGCGAATTAAAGAGATGAATAAAATGTTGCTCAATAGTATTCATTTGTCATATGATGTTTCCTCATACGTTCAACATAATTCTACCACTTTCAGGCGAATAAAACAAATGAATAAAATGCTCCTCAATAGTATTCCATTGCCATGTGATGTTTACTCACAGGATCAACATCATTCTACCACTTCGATGCGAATGAAATAGATAAATAGAATTTTTGTGCATAATATTTATTCTTATACAATCCTCTCGTGGATTCAACACGGTTCAACTCTTCCAAGCGAATCAGACGGATGAATAGAATATTAATGAATAGTATTCATTTGTCATATGATCTTTACTCATACATTGAATGTTATTCAATAACTTCGATGAGAATCAAAGACATGAATACAATGTTCGTGGGGAGTATTCATTTGTCCTATGATGTTTACTAATACGTTCAAAACCGTTCCACCACGTCGATGCGAATCAAACAGATGCATAGAATGTTAATCAATAGTATTCGTTTGTCATATAATATGTACCCATAGGCTCAACATCACTCTACCACTTCGATGCGAATCAAACAGGTGACTAGAATGTTAGTCAATAGTATTCATTTGTCATATGAGGGTTACTCATAGATGCAACATAATTCTACAACATCCATGCGAATCAAAGAGTTGAATACAAAGTTCTTGGATAGTATTCATTTGTCATATGATCTTTACTAATACGCCGAAAATCGTCCTACCACTTCGATGCGAATCAAACAGATGCATAGAATGTTACTCAATAGTATTCGTTTGCGCTATGATGTTTACCCATAGGCTCAACATCACTCTACCACTTCGATGCGAATCAGACAGATGACTAGAATGTTAGTCAATAGTATTCATTGGTCATATGAGGTTTACTCATAGGTGCAACATAATCCTACAACATCGACGAGAATCAAGGAGATGAATACAAGTTTGGTGGATAGTATTTCTGTGTCATATGATGTTTACTGATGCGTTCACCATCATACTAGCACTTCGATGCGAATGAAGTCGATGAATAGCATCTTTTTGAATAGTATTCATCTGTGTTAGCATGTTTACTCAAAAGTTCATCGTCATTATACTACTTTGAGGCGAATGAAATAGATCAATAGAATGTTAGTGAATAGTATTCATTTGTGAGAAGATGTTTACTCATGGGTTCAACATGATTCTACCACTTTGATGCGAATGAAACAGAGGAATAGAATGTTGGTGAAGAGTATTCATTTGTAATAAGATGTTTACTCATATGTTTAGTATCATTCCACGACTTCGACTCGAATCAAGACGATGAATACAATGTTTATGAATAGTATTCATTTATCATGCCATGTTTACTCATAGTGTTACCAACACTCCAAGATTTCGAACTGAATCAAGGAGATGAACGGAATTTTTGTGCAAAGTATTCATGTCTTACGCGATATTTACGCATAGGTTCAACATCAGCCTATCACTTCGACGTGAATCAAAGGAATGCATAGAATCTTACTGAATAGTATTCGTTTCTGATAACATGTTTAGTGAAAGGTTCAACATTAGTCTACCACTTCGATGCGAATCAAAGAAATGAATGGAATGTTTTTGAATAGTATTCTTTTGTGATATCATCTTTACTCATATATTCAGCGACATGCTACCACTTTGATGCGAACCAAAGAGATGAATAGAATGTTAATGAATAGTATTCATTTGTCAGATGATGTTTACCCAAAAGTTCAACATCGTTCTACCATTTCGTTGCGAATCAAAGAAATGAATAAAATCTTTCTGAATAGTATTCCTTGCTGATAACATGTTTACTGATACGTTCAACATCATTGTAGCCCTTCGAGGCGAATGAAATAGATGAATAGAATGTTACTGAATACTATTCATTTGCCATATGATGCTTACTCAAAAGTTCAACATCATTCTACCACTTCGACGCGAATCAAAGAAATGAATAAAATCTTTCTGATTAGTATTCCTTGCTGATAACATGTTTACTGATACATTCCACATCATTGTAGCGCTTCGATGCGAATGAAACTTATGAATAGAGTGTTACTGAATGGTATTCATTTGTGATAGGATGTTTACTCATAGGTTCAACATCATTGTAGCACTGCGAGGGAAATGAAATAGATGAATAAAATGTTACTGAATACTATTCATTTGTGATATGATGTTTCCTCATACGTTGAACATCTTTCTAGCGCTTCGATGCGAATGAAATAGATCAATAGAATCTTTATGAATAGTATTCATTTGTGAGAAGATGTTTACTCATAGGTTCAACAGGATTTTGGCACTTCGATGTGAATGAAGGAGACGAATAGAATGTTGGTGAATTGTATACATTTGTCTTATCATGTTTACTCATGTATTGAGCGTTATTGTACCGCTTCGGTGCGAATCAAAGAGATGATTTGAGTCTTTGTGCAGACCATTGATTTCTCGCACAATCTATACTGAGGGATTCAACATCATTCTACCAGTTCGATGCGAATGAAATAGCTGAAAAGAGTGTTGTTGAATGGTATTCATTTGTGAGAAGATGTTTACTCATATGTTCGACATCATTCTAACTCTTGGATTCGAATGAAATAGATGAGTTGAATGTTGGTGAATAGTATTCATTTGTGAGAAGATGTTTACTCATACGTTCGACATCATTCTAACTCTTGGATTCGAATGAAATAGATGAATAGAATGTTTCTGAATAGTATTCATTTGTGATAAGATGCTTAATCATATGTTTAGCATCATTCTACCACTTCGATTGGAATCAAGAAGATGAATGCAATATTCGTGAATAGTATGCATTTGTCATATGATGTTTACTCATAGGTTCAGCGTTATTCTTCCGCTTCGATGTGAATGGAAGAGATGAATAGAATCTTTATGAATACTGTTCGTTCATGATATGATGTCTGGTGAAAGTTACAATATCATTGTACGAGTTCGATGTGTATGAAAGAGATGAATTGAGTGCTTGTAGGTAAGAATCATTTGTGGGTGGGGTTTCGTTGAAAGGTTGATGAGACGGCTTCGCGACGTAAGGGATAGGATTGTCGAATGAAGCTTTTGAGGGATAAATACGTGGGATAGGTAATTGTGGATAAAAATATTATAATGTTCTCTGCTTATGGAAGTACTGACATAGATAAATAGAAGTATAGATGGTCAAGTTCGGTTGTTATGCCGTGTCAAATAATGATAGCTATAGTCAGACGAGGACGGGAAAATGAACGGAATAGGTGAGAAGTAGTTGCGTAGGTAGAAGCCGGTTGGAATGATGCTTCGTGGAAGTTACGGAAGCTATGACGTTTTATCGACATGATGAGTATAGAAGAATGAATCCTTCGTGCGCTTTATTTACTTGCGATAGTTTGGTTGCTTTCTGTGTTTAATTCATACTTATGGATTAAAAGTGAAGTAGTAATGGTATGATGTCTGGCTTGGGAGCGTTTACTTTGTATACGAACGTGATTAATGATATTAATGTCGAGGCTTCGCATGGGATTCAGTAGCGGAGATGAATACAATCTTCTTTGGTAATATTTGTTTACTATGTGAAATAGAATCAAACGGTAATTCGGTTGTAAGTTATTCACATAGTATGTCGAAGAATGTGATGGGATTGCTGTATATCTGGAGATAAGACTATTATTTGAAATAGGGGACTTATTGAAGATTATTAGAAGAAGAAGGGTGGAGGAGGGCGAACTTTTATGCTGCAACAGTTGGCAAGTTATTATTTCAGGGAGTGGGGCATTTGGAGAGATGCAAGAGGTGTTGATTTTTCCGAATGATATTGATGCCAGTTGTAGGAATCTTCAAAATGATTTGGGTTATAGGCGCGACCGTAAGGGTGACTGGAAGCCCAGTTTGCAATGGCTAGTTTTTCTTTTACCAGAGGTTTGATTGTCTTTTCATAGTCTGTTATAGTCGTCCTTTGACAACCGGATAAATACTACTTTGGCTGAAAAGAAAATTATCGGAAAAGTAATGGAAAAGATGTCCAAGGATAAAAATGTAGAGTCTAAACTCGAAACTAACAATCTTGCAGATAGACATGCTGAAAAAGATGTCGATAGATAAATATGCTGTAGTGTAAAAAGATCAAAAGATAAAAATATCGAATTATTGGAACGTCGAGACATTTCAAATTATTATCTAGTGGATGATAAAGGACTAGATATATTTGTTTCATTTATAGAACTTATATTGATAAGGAAAAAATGTTTCTTTTTTACAACGAGCAATGATGAGATACGGAGTAGTTTTATTAATAAGATAACTTGAATAGTGCATATTGTCCACATCTATTTTTTCGCTTCAACAATACATGACAAGCAGGAAAGAAGATCTGATGAACTGATTATGCCATCATTATATTGACTATACAAAGTGTTGATGGGATTTTGTATAAATGTTGCCCATGTAGGTTTTTGAGGTTGAGGGTGAGAATGAAAAATTACCCTCATCCTAATTTTGAAATTTCGTGTTTCAATTAAGGATAAAATGAATGATGTAATCAATTAATAAGAACGATTACGAGACCATCATATCACACCAATTGACTCATAGTGTCATTTTCGTATCAGTTATCGAGCATTCATATTTCCATATTCTACATGAATTTCGAACATCGAAACTAACAAAACAACATATATTTTGATAATTTTACTTTCAGTATTTTTCTGTTTTAGATTTTAACTTTTCGACATTTTTACTTTCTACAATTTGATTTTCGGCTTTCTTCTTTCGACATAAGTTGAGTGAATAAAAAATAATGCATCCTTGGGGAAAATCTTTGACGTTTTAGTGTCAGATCCTTACCAGATACGGCCAGGATCCTGCAAGGATTGGCTCTTTTTTCCTGAGAAAACGACTAACCCCTGAAAGAAACGTGTAGCCGTGAAATTCAAGGATCCTGTCAGGATTGAAAACAGGATTTTTCAAAGATCCTGTCATATTGGCTTCAAGATTTTTATTGAATCCCTTCAGGATTTTCACAGCTATTGTTAAAAAAAACTTAGAATCCATTCAGGATACTATTTTATTCCATGATCTTTTCCTTTAATTTTCCTGAAGGAACCTGACAGGATCTATTACGACTCAACATGTAATGCTTTGTTAGTGCGTACTTAGTAGTGTAGAACTTACCAGTATCGTGACAGGATTGTGCCAGGATCGTTCAGGATAATCTAAACATAACAGAAGAAACGTGAACACATAGAGTATTGAACTCTAGACCTTCAGTTCATGAACTGAACAACTAACTCAGCTGGATTGTGTTCACGTTTGGAAGTAAAGCAACATGTAATTTTTATGCTTATTTCGTTCTTAATTTTTTGTTATTTATTTAATTCGAAAATATAATGAATACACCTTTCAATTTATCCATTATTTTTTAATGTTTTTTTTTATCATTGGCTCAATTAAAAATGATTTAAACTTTTTTATTGTGTACTTTTATTTAATTAGGTTCATAGGCACATCAGTAGTTTGTGAGAATCTTAAATTCATCACGAAAAGGAACAAAAGAACATCGAGAACGAATAGAAGCTATAGGACAAATATCAATATGATTAGATTTTAAGAGGGACGGTTCAACACGCTTAACAACAATGTACACGTTATCTATAAAACATTTAATAGCAGGTGCATATATGTACGATGAAAAACAAGAAGTTAAAGAATAATTAACACGAGTTAATTTTTGGATAACAGCTGAACAATTTCCATCCGTTGAAAAAGAAAAGAAGAGAATATAACCATATGCAAGGACATCATTTTTCTCATAAGAAACTAAATGGTTACACGTTGGACCTTTTCGAGAATAAAGAAAAGAATGATAAGTGGTATTAAGATAATGAAGACGAGAAAAAAAATATCGTATTAGAAGAAATATATTTGTTCTCATACAAAAAAAA
>CAJNSZ010001317.1:0-29952 GCA_905329745.1 Rotaria sp. Silwood2 | reverse complement strand
AATATGTTTGGTATCAAGAATAGTAAAGGACACTGGAGGCTATTAATATAATGTAAGACAAACTAGATATCGCTACAAGACGATGAGGAGGAGGACTTTCTCAAAATGTCGCAAAACTTTTCCAACACCCGGTATATATAATGCATTTTCAAATATGAATCATCGCTTTCAAAAATTTCTCAATTCATCATCACTTCTATTCAAAATTAAATTTGATTCACCATCTGATGAATTATACACAATAGCCTATGAACAGCTTATACTTCTTAATAAATATCAAATACATTCATTACATCTATGCATATCATCACAAAACGAACAATTTTTCTCATCATTTTCGATCAATTCGTCATTCGATCATTTCGAATCACTTGTTCTTAGTGAAATTGAACCAACTATACTCATCGAATTTCTGTCCAATTTAACTTGTTTACCTCGTTTATTCTCACTAACAATCGATATGTTATATAATTCAACCGAATTAAGTGATATCTATCAATTAATTTTTGCATTGCCAAAACTGAAATATCTCAAATGTTCAGCAGAAGATTCTGATATAAACGTTTCACTACCATTTTCTCTCAAAGGTCAATTCAGTACTATTGAATATCTTATTATTAATCATTCTTGTAGTTTCAATGAACTTTCGGCTATATTAACTTATACACGTCAACTTCGTCATTTGAATTTTGCACATACAAACGATAATAATTCGACCATTGCAAACATATTACCAATAAGATTATCAAATTTAACGTATATCTCTTTAAATGTACATTATTTAAAATTTGATGAATTTACAACGTTCATTAAAAACTTAGATTGTAAATTAAAAGTTTTACATTTTATCACTCGGTCTGAAGATATGACTTATCTAGATGCTAATCGATGGGAAGAATTAATTCTAAAATATTTACCTGAATTAGAAAAGTTTTATTTTCAATATTACGACATGATTGATAATGCCTATGACTCTTCAACATATCTTGAAAATTTTAATCAATTCGTTTCATCATTTTGGATTGAAAAAAAATGGATATTTGAAACTGAAATAGATTCATTTGAAGTTATTTATAGAATTCATTCATATAAGTATCATCAAGTCTTTTATATAATGAATAAATTTATTTGCTATCATTTAGAGAAAGATGGTATAATATCAATTCATCCATTGAATCTTCAAACTCTACTCAGCTTACATTCACGTATCCTCCTTGTAATGAATATTTAGAATTATCAATAACCGATATTCATGGTATCTTAAAAGTAGCACAGTTTTATCATTTGGAAATTGGCAAAGAAAAAATTGATTTTGTAATATTAATGGATATAATATATATATTATCTGAACTTGATTCATTAAAAATTCATTCTTTGTCATTATCACCAACAAAACATTCATCTATAAAAAACATAGTTCGTCGTTTTATATCAAATAAAAATCAAATAACTAAAGTTTATCTTGAACAGATGAATGAAATTGAAGAAGTTTATTTCCTTATTAAATTTTGTCCTCAGATGAATTATCTTCAAATCAATTGTATTAATATTACGAATATTGAATTATTTATAAGAGAGATTTTACATAAAATTAACAATGATTGCAATCAATATCTTTATTCATTATGTCTTCGTATTCCAACAGCAGATGATAGAATCATTGAAAAATTAAAGGATATGATCAATTCGAACAAACTTCTTGTTTGCTATACAATCAAACGTGTATTTGATGTTATTTATTTGCAATGGAAAAATGATTATCATAAAGATTTTATATAAAACCATTTTTTAATTTATCAAAAACTATATAAACTATATTTTTTATCTTTGAATTGTTAAAGCTTTATTAATGAATCAATAGAGTTGAAGAAGATATATTCATTTTAAGATATCAAAGAATGAAACAGCGAACACTTACGAATGAATAGTCGATAATCTATTCGAGATATTTTATTTATAAAGTAAAGGAAAAAAGAATAAGATGTTATCATTCTAATATCGTGAAGAAAGAAATATAAGTTCGAATTACTTTCTTTTCAATCATATCACTTTTTTAAACAAAGATATCAATAAAGTTAAATGAAAATTAACTATTGACAAATCGTCGGACAGATTAACAAAGAAGTTGTAATGTAAGTTATTCATAGAATAGATGTAATATTTAATTATTGTTATTTTTAATAGATAAATTTCATGAACTTCTATTGAGAATGTGTCTAATGAAGTCTTTTATGAAATATAAATCTTAATTATTGTTTTCAACAACTTCTCAACTCTTTATCTCTTCTATTTGAAATTAAACTTAATTATTCACTATCAGAAGACATACTCATGAATAATATTAAAGAATTTATTCTATGCAATAGACAAAAAATATTTTCATTTCATTTATCGATATGAAAAAATGTTGTCAATCAATTTATCTCGTCTCGTCATTTACCATTGATTCGTTATTTAATCATCTCAAATAACTTATTCTTAATGAGATTAAACCGAAAATACTTCGTTCAGTTCTTATCAATTTAACTTGTTTATTTTGCGTATTTCTATTAACTACGAGCATAGGATATATTTCAGAAGAATTCAATCACATCTATCAACTGCTTTTCGATTTATCCAAATTGAGATATATTTATTTCTTCGCACAGGAATATGGACATAGTACAGTAGAATAACTGTTTCATCGCCGATTGCTACCATCAAGCAATCCAATATCTTGTTATTGATCATGTTTATATTTTCAACGACCTTTCTGCTATAGTTTCTTATACAACAGAACTTTCTCGTCTGATGTTTATCTGTGAGTTGAACACTAATCAAAACTTTAAAATTATTTCATCAATTAGATTATAAAATTTTAATGTAAGGAAAATTAGCAGCCGGTTCGAGTTTTTTCAGAAATGATTCGCCCCAATGACTGAGCCAAGGGTTTGGATGCGGGATGGATCTTCTCTTAACATCCAATACCATATACCGACACCCAGCCCCAACAATCCCCATATCCACACACTCACTCCATCACATACTAAACCTAATACTAATGAAGTTTCATGCTTATTTATAGAGTATTTTGATCAAATCGTCTGTCATGAGATTATACTGAATTCAGTGGATAAAGTGATTATGATCCATATCCTGCTGAATCTATTGCTTATAATGGTCTATTTATTAGTGTTGACGATGATGTTAAAAATCAAGAATAATGTGATGTATATCTAAAAATATTAAATTTGAAATCAAGTCAAATGGTAAAAATGAATCATCTTGATTCATGTTAACATTGAAAACATGATAGTTTAGAAAATTTGAAAATTTTTGCTTATTTTCATATAATTAAAAGTGTTGTCTATCAGGGCTACTAACAGGGCGAAAAATTTTCCCCTGTGTACTATCCTGCACTGTTCTGTCAAAAAAAACGCAACCGAGTGGCAATTTTCTCTGAAAATATTTTGCGAATAATTGAATGTATTATAGTCTTTTTTTTATTAGTTCCCTTTCAAAAATACTGTAACATATAAATAATGAAAATATTCTCTTTTTTTTCACTAACCAATAATGGTTTCACGCAAAAAAAACACATAAGTGAACAAAACCAAAAATAAATTATAAGTGAATAGAGCGCAAGCCGCATGACAAAGTTTTCCAACAAATTAGTTTCAAGTCGATTTTTTTCTCATTACGAAAAATAGATTACAGTGCACGATTTCAATCCAATTTTTCGGATTTTTTTATATGGATTTTGATTGATTAAAAATTACTATTCTCTTTTATTAGACTAATTTTAGACAGTGGTGTGGAAACAGATTGAGTGATACCACTTGAAGGTGAAACAATATTTAAGAAGACATTCGAAAACAACAATGAAAAAGTAGATATAGTAACCTAACCTATACGTATAATAGCATTATATTTCATCAAACAAAGATGAATTGTTCAATCGACTCACATTAAAATGCTTTGCTGAATTCATAATCCAATCGAAATCTCGCACAAAAATTTCGTCTCTGCAAAAAATAGCCAGCAGCGACACCTTTTAGGCTTACTGCTTCGAATGAAAGGGGACAATTTTCAGTGCAACTCGTACAGGACAAGTAATTTAAATATGTGCCCTGTTAAAAATTTAGAAATTGTCCTGTCGTCCTGTCCTGTTAGGAGTCCTGTTGATTACTTTGATCTTTGTCAAACATAAGATGATTTATTTTTCTAATTTCATAAAAGACACGAGTCCCTTCTTTTCTTTAAATTCCAACAAATAGAAAACGCCTTGACAAAAAAATATGTTTTATGAATTAAACATATGATTAAATCAACAAAAGCTAAGATTTTAATAAAAAAAGAAGTCGATGTTTTATTAGCATTTCGATTAATATAAACGTAAAGAATAAGAATATTTCCTGTTGTACCAATAACAATTGTAATTATTAAAATGATCCATACTTATATAAGAGTAAATATATTTACAAGATCACTATTTGTAGAATTTCTATTATCAATTAATGTTTCATTTGAAATATAATATGGCGATGAGGAGAAAAATACAGATGAATGATAATATATTGTCAACAGGTAATTTTCAACTATTTTTAACAGTTTTCTTTTATCAATCTAAACAACATATCGTATCTTGATTATTTTTCAATGACAATAAGAGAATTTTATAGACGTAAAAAAGATATCTACTTGTATGAACATGAGTGACATATTGAATTATTTTGTTATAAGAGACAAAAAAACAGGAAAAAATTGATTTATGCATGTATATTCTATAGAATGAAAAAAATAGTCTTTTATGTTTGAAGTGTACTTTCAATCAAATGATGTTTTATTTCTTTTTTTTTATCCATCTGTTTTTTCTCTCAGTTTGCCTTACTCAACTTGCTTATTAAAATAGATAGAAGCTGTGATTGAATTCCTTGAAACACCACCTTCTCTAAACATACACATTGGATCGTCATAAACATTTATTCTTTTTCTACAATTGTTTTATATCAATTAATCTCAATAAGAATGATAACTCTAGTATAGTTACTGTGTGGAATAATATTCTATTTTTATAAACAGATACTGAATAATAAAATAACTAGAAGACAAAAAACACATAGAACAAAGCCTACATGATGTGGCATATTTTAAGAATACATAATACAGAATCATTTAAAATAATTGTCAATTGAAAGACAAAAAATAAACCTTTCTGAAATAAATGAAATAGCACTGTCAATTTCACGCATGTATGTATTCAATAGATTAGTTTGCTTGTAAAGACGCATACCCAAAGAGACGGAATCAATTGACTTGAAAATCAAGAAAACTATATATTAACATATTGTAGTTCACAATCGATATTAGTTTATTCAAAAATCTCTTTTTTTTCTAATCCATGTCGAAGGCGATTTCATTCATAATCTTTCTACACACGTACAATAGCAAAAAGTAAAATCTCATCAGTCTAAGAGAACTCGAGTAAAAAAAGATTATTTTTACTTGAGTTAACAATTTCATTTAGCCAGAAAAATTCTCAAAAACTAACGATCTATCTTTGTTTTAATGAAAAATCATGTCATAGAAACTGAATATCAGTTACGGAGACAGATCTGAAAGAACTATGCGTATTGATACATCTATTACCAACATACAACAAATAGGCTATTACAACATAAAGGAAGAATCTAACTCACAAAAGAAAAATTACATTATCCAGGTTTTAACGTTCAACATGATTTTTGTTTAAAAATCTTTTTTTCCTGTGTAATTAGAATAGATGAATAGAATAATTTCAATTAAATTTTCAATATTCAAAGGAGAGAAAAGAAGTATATGTAATGTTTAATAAAATACTAAATTTTTACTTCCTTTGACTTTCAATAAACAAACAGAAAATAAAAGATATGCTTCAATCGAGAATCGAACCCAACACATGATAACTGATTATTCGGATCAGTGCACTTTGCTATTGAGCTCTCGCGAAGCACGACGAACACATGATTTCTTTCTGAATAGTATTTAATCATCAAAAGTCAAAGGAAGGAAAAGTTTAGTATTATATTAAAAATTTCTAAGATGAGTAGAACCAAGGGATTTGCATAAAATAAAATATAGCAGACTAAGTATTAAACTGTTGCATTACATAAATAATAAAAGGATTTTAAAGTTGCTTCGTGTCTCATAGGATTATAACAGGTGCGCCAGAATACATGACGGTCTCAATATTTCAAAACAAACTTTTTTATTGAAAAGATTCTCCTTTGAATTCTCTACAAAACTATCTATTTCTTTTAATCAATACAAACAATTCGTCTAATATTTGCAACTTTCTAATTTAGTGTTTTCTTGAAAGCGTCTTATCAAACTTATTGATTGTTCAACTGACATTATTTTGTTATTTTTCTTTGTTCTTAGTTGTAATCTGACAATTTTCACTGATACTAAATAGTCTAACTACTTAATTAGGTATATTGATTATTCCAAGTTCTTATTGACATGAGGCAGAAAAATGTTGATTTGTAGTTTTACATCAGATAAAAAAAGCTTTCATGTGCTCCTAAGGAAGTGAAAATTCAAATAATTTAGTACAAACTCACACACCATCAATTAACTCAATGACGACATAACGACAGTTTGTTATTTCATACCAATAAGAACTGGAAATAATCAATACACATAATTAAATAGTTAGACTATTTAATTTCGGTGAAAATTGTCAGATAACAACTAAGAACAAAGAAAAATAACAAAATAATGTCAGTTGAACAATCACTAAGTTTGTTTTGAAATATCGAGAAAATGTTGAGATACTAGAAAAATATTAAAACCGTAATTTATTCTGGCGTACCCGTTTAATAAAAAGTAAATAAGAGCTGGACTGTTTCTATATTAAAATTATGCTAATATACATTGACATATTTATATGATGTTACTAACAAATACACTACAGAGAATATTTCGATGTGGTGTCACAATAGATAAATTGATAATCAGATCTTTTACTTCAATGATAAATAATCCTGATATTATATTTGATTACGTCAATGTGCTTGATACTTTTATGAATAAAATCGATCATGAATACAAAGAACAACTGACTATGGAACATGAGCATGAGTCATAGCAGGTCATTGCATCTGTCGGAAAAGGCGTATTGCTGAATTTATTTCCCTTATATTTCGTCGTAATCGGTTTGCCCATTTTTGTATGGAAAATAGCTATTATTTCTACTACTTTTTTCTCATTAAAACGGGCTTACAGAAAATTGTGATGTCATTC
Source organism: Rotaria sp. Silwood2 (assembly GCA_905329745.1). NCBI lineage: Eukaryota > Metazoa > Rotifera > Eurotatoria > Philodinida > Philodinidae > Rotaria > Rotaria sp. Silwood2. The sequence continues at coordinate 22,689 of CAJNSZ010001317.1, read as the reverse complement.
CGCTGACTTTTGCTAGCTTTATCACCTTTACAATCGTTTGCCGCACCATTTTCTTACGGTGTGGATATGAGTGTAATTGTAGGTAAAGATAAGACATACACGACCAACCACATCCGCAATTACACTTTCATGCACATCACATACATCACATACCTACACTCACAAATTTCAGGACAGATGTGTCGTTGAGCCTTGCAGTGTCACAGATGGTGATAGACAACTTGAGAGAGGACATTTCCCGTAGGAATTATTATCTTTCCTTGAATTAATCTAACTTTTTTCATTCGTTTCCGTTTTATAAATAAAGTTTTCGGCATCCAATAGCAGAGAATTGCAAAATAGTCGAAGATTTCAATAGAAAATATAACCAATTGCTAAGCAAATACATATCTATGTTTTGTACGTACCGAATAACAAGTGAAAAACGTACCACTATCAATATAGTGAAATATTTCGAATCTTAAGACGAAGATAAAGTTGTAATGCTACCATATTCAGCATTCAAAATAACAACGAGAAAAAAAAATAAACTGAAACGACAGATTGAAATATATCTAGAAGATTGTAGCTCGGTACACTGATTTACTATATTAATTGATGAAAAGAAACTATGTTCTGCTTGACATTCTGAACTTTTTGGTTTAATAAACTGTCCTTATCAAAACAGACCGATTTAAAGAATAAAAAATAGACTCTCAATCGTAAAAAGTCTTGTTGGTGAGTGAGGTTTGTAAGTTTATGTTCAGCTTTTCTTTATATTGGAAGGATAGTGTCTAGGACCGGTAATTAAATCTCTTCTGTCTTTGTGTCTTTGTGTCTACTTATATCATGCATGTCGAACTTGAAGCTTAAAATTATCGAACACTAGAATAAATGAAGTGAACACTTGAAATGAATACTTGAGTGTAAATACCAATTTTGACATTATTGTCGGATGTAGAACAGTTTCTTATTAAAAAGAGGAGGAATGAAAAATAACAGATTTATTGAAGCAAAGATAATTACGCCTAAAAATATATTTTCTTGTGCGCATAAATGAACTCACTACATTACCTCGCAAGTTTGTCTTGGATGCATAGCAGATCGTACTTCTATAACTTTCTTTTACTCTCTTTTAACTTTTTATTCATCAATAAACATTCATTGCATACACTTAAAACTATACAACAAATTAATGTGAACCGATTATTAATACGCTCATACAGACATCGTTAATGAGGACATATACTTTTGCTAATGACACATAATAATAAAAAGAAGAAGTAGATAGTAACATCAATTCATCTCAAGAACTGTTTTTACTTCATTCTGAGTCTTCATCTATTTCATATACTGAATAATAGAGCAAAAACATACATATGTCGACTAACAGCAGCTATTCAGCAACACTATTGCAAATCTTCGATGGCATCACATTGCACATCGACTGTGTTACTTTGATTTTTGGTACAATTGGTGGCATTTGTAATTTAATTACATTCACCGGCCGAAAGCTACGTCATTCTTCAACTGTTTTCTATTTATTATGTGCCACAGTGTTTGAACTACTCACTATTCTATTCTGTGTTGTACCTCGTGTGACTTCTGATCGATCTACAAATAATTTACTATATCAATCGACCATATTTTGTAAACTGCGCTTTTATTTTGTGGTGACATTACCTGCATTGGCCTCCTATTATATGCTTTTTGCTACACTCGATCGGTGTTTGTCTGCATCACACAACGTTAGAATACGTGCATGGAGTCATATTAAAATTACAAAGCGGTTGGCAACGGGTACATTGATAGTCGGCTTTGTAATCTCAATTCATATACTTATTTTTTATGATATTTATGACAATATATGTCAAATTAGTCCGAAAAGTATTTATAGGTTTGTTTTTGCGGGCTATTTAGTGATCATTATTATACTGTTGCCTCATCTTTTTATGTTGATTTTTTCTCTCATCACTATCTCGGCTATAAGGAAATCACGACAACGAGTGGGCGTCGCAACGATAATGAATCATATATCGAATCGTCGAGGAGGGCAACGTTTAGAATTGAAACTTATTCAGGTATGATTCTATTTATTAATTGTTCTTGTAGTTCTGATTATGATACTCTTCTTAATGAACAAGCAAACTAATTGGTGTTTCTTTTTAAAATTTAGATGATTATAATACAAGTTATTCTAAGCACATTGCTTAGTCTACTACGTCTTGGTTCGTATAGCTACTGGATCATCATCAATTCTATTAGTAATACAACAATCGATGAACACCCTGAAGTAATGCTTGTTATACGTCTCGGCGGCTCTTTGTACTTTTTCAGTTTTGCCACATCTTTTTATGCGTCGATTGCGTCAAGTCAATTCTTTCGTAATGCATTTTATGGTAGAATTATTCTTTTATATCGTCTTTGTGTCAGACAATTTGTACAGTGAAATCTATGCCAGTAACATATCTACCATTTTTTGTAACTAGTTGTTATCCAGAAACATTAAAATGACTCTTCACACATCTAACGTTCATGTTTCATTACTAATTAGCAACAATAAAATTTACGAATTGCAATGAACTACTGAGCATTAAGAAACTTTTTTTTTCATCTACTTTTCTTTTTAATAAAATACAGCTTATCAATGTTCACAAAGGACAACCGACGGTAAGTGGATCTGGACCATTGTTTTTAATTTGACTTAATTAAGTGAATTAATTAAGTGGTTTTACTTCACAATTAATATTAATAAAAAATCTTAGTAGTCGCCCCTTCACTTAAAATTAAGTGATTAAGTGGTTGGTATGAAGAAGATTCCATTTTATTTTGATTTGATATGTAACAGCTTCAGATCAACAGCTTGCAAAAGATGGATGACGAACTCTTTTTATACGAGCTATTTCATAGCTTTTTTGAAGCTATGTAAGAAAGTTTCCCGCAACTTTCTAAGACCTATGCCACAGAGTGTGTGGTGTGGGTGTGAGTAGAGTACTGCACGGGTACGGGTACCTGATCCACAGGTTACAGTACTCTAGTTTATATGTGGTTGAAGAACCGATTCCCTCAAACATCAACTCCGAAACCTCAGAACCTCACAAGCACACCCTCATCCGTCTTTAAGACGTCGCTTCAGAACATGATTATGCACCTCAATAATTGATATATAATTGTATCTTTTAGAGTTTTATTTAGATTAAGCGAGCGAAAGTTTTATGGAAAATTGTAAATTAGTTCGTTCCTGATGTAGTAGGGAGCAGCTGAGATACTTATGGACTTCTGATCATTCAGATGCAAAGTGAAGATGATTGAAGTAAATCTTGATTGAAACATTGCTTTCGAAACTAGAGAAAGTTCGGCATGTTTCAAGTTTTGAATAAAATCTTGGAAACGGATTAAAGCGAAAGATAGAAGAAAAAAATGCAGTTTTCTTAATTCAGTTGATGAAAAAAAAAGAAGAGAACGAGGATAAACGAGTTTTTTTCTCTATTAGCTTATTGAACAGATAAATGTTCGAATAAAACGCATTTTAGCATGGAACTATACCTGTTTTGACAAGTTAATGCACTCTGAACAGAAAATACAAGCATACCCTTGTTATAACCTTTTCATATAGCAATTTTTTAAAGAAGAATCTATTGCAACGCCAAATTAATAACAAGAAATACTAGGTCACTCATCATACTTCTCTGCGTTTTTCTTCCATAATTAAGGAGGAAATGGTATTTACTGGTAGAGAAACAGTATTTATTTTCAAAAAAATATTTGAACATATTATATACATGAAACAATTAGTAAATGATATTTATCTCTAGAGAAACAGTGTTTATCGTGAAAGAATAATTTTTGAATATTTCTTTTTTGCGTGAATTGAATTGAAAGAAATAATGATTAGTAGCGACACACTACTTAGTTGTAAAGATTTTTCTTTCTTCCACGAATTGAACTCATAGAAATATTGATGTGCAGAGAAATAGTGTTTATTATGAAAATATTATTGTTAGATTTTTTTTTGCATGAATTGAGTTGCAACAGATATTGATTCGTAGAGAAATAGTATTATTTGTTATTTGTTTAGTACGGATCCTTATTCGACAAGGCATACGCGGATAAGCGAAACACCAGTAAGTACCTTCTTAATGGTTCGCTGTTTTTTCTTTTAAAAGGGCTAGATATATCTTTGATATTAATAGATAGAGACAATACTTCTCTGTCGAACTACGTTTTTGATTTCTGTTAAATTAGGCATGTTATGTAATTATGCGAAGCGTCTCAAAAGCCAGATTTTAGTGACCTCATTCCAGTGTATTTTGCTTCTATTGATTAAAATTTTGACATTTGTACTTGGGCACGAAAAACAAGCACCGATATAGTCTCTTTATTCAATTTAGATTAAAACACTCTCAATATTAACTCAGCAAAGAAGAGGCTAAACATGTGGCTCCTTCCAAGATATGTATTTGATATAGATTTGATGATTCATCGGGCCGTGAGTACGTACTAACATATTGATTGGTAGAGAAACAAACTTTATCTTTGACAAATTCCTTTTCAGCTTTTTTTTCTTGCAAGAATTGAATCTATAGAAATATTCATGCGTAGAGAAACAGTATTTATTGTGAAAGAATTAGTATTGAATTATTTTTTGTGTGAATTGCGTTAGAAATTATATTAATGGGTAGAGAAAACGTGTTTATTTTCAAAGAGTTGTTTTTTGAACTTTTTGTTGCATCATTCGAACAGGAGAATATATTTACTTGTGTGTGTATGCTGAGTTTGAGTCCGTTATTAGGAGTCGTTTGGCAAACTGATAGTATCTGAATGAAATCTTTGAAAACACTTTACGAAGTTAAAAACATTGAAAAATGATGTTTTGATGTTTTTAGCTAGGCAATGCAAATATTAGGGTTTAAATACTTGTTTAAAATAGGTTCTACACAGTCAAACATGTCCGAACTTTCGGATATTTCGGCGGTGAAATAAGAAATGTGTTGAAGCATTTTCTTACTCTTTGATTAAGACGCGCTTGAGTAGGTAAATGTATGAAATATTAAAACACAAAAATTTTTAACTGTATCAAAGGCCTTGAAAGAAGAAAAAAAGGATTATTGTAACGCGTTAAATGTGCATTTCTGACTGCTTGGATAATCAAATAATAAACTGCAAAGTGATGCCATAGGCTGAACTCTAATAATTCTTTATTTCTATTCGATCATCTTTCGATTAGAGATTACTTGCGTTGAATGATTTGAGATTTATGATCGTTGGAAGAATTTTAGATGCATTAAATTGTAGTCTAAAGTCGATTCACCAGTTGTATGATGTACATATAAGAAAAACGATCCATAAGCCACTTTCGCTGTCCCTATTATTTCCTTCTGTTCTTCAGTCTCAACTAAAATAGTACAATGAGTCAGTGTTGGCATTGGCTAAAACAAAACTAAGTCATAAATAGGACCTTGTTCAACCAGATTCACCGCATCAGCTCATAGGTTATCCAGAGCCCCCGAGATGCTGTTGGTTGATTATTTTCGACGATAGTGCCATCAATCTGAGGGCTGGTCGCTCTAGGCCAAGGACTTCCATTTATATAAATAACGGTTTTGAAAAGCGTATCGAAATTCATCGTGGTCGGTGTCACAACTTTTCAAGTAAAACACAGTATACAACAAGTAATTTTGGCCAAGATGTGCTTGAGCAGAGCGATTGCATCATTCATCGACAATTTCGGTTCTTGCTTGAACTTTTTTTAGTAAGCATACATGCCCATTTTCACTCTCATGAGTCACCATCGTTTCATCTGACACATACAGAAATCAACCCATTTTAGACGAGCAATCTCTATTTTTTTTGTTATTCTTCTAGTTACATTTGCTTATCGATGCTTCAAATAGCACAAAAAATAAACGTGTTATAAGTCACTTTTGAAATCTTTTAGTACATATAAAGAGTGAATGTGACTATTTTGAACACACTATCTCTTATCAGTATTCTAATATTTGATTTATATAGTTGTGAACGAACTACTAGCGTCATAGAATATGCTCGTTTCAATAAAACAATCAGTGTACTTGTGACGAAGTTCGTCATATCATTTTTAATTGTTGTACTTGTACTCACTGTAATTCATTGTTCATATTACGACGAACATTGTTGAGGTGTCCTTAAATTTTGTTACCATTGACTGGAAACTTACACAACTAGTTTAGATCTTTTCAATGCCATTCCTTCATCTTTTATTAATCCTATTTCGGTGTTTATTCTATTACTATCGTTGTCGAGCATGAAGCAACGCAAAGATCTAATTATCAGTCCAATGCTCATGATCGCTTTCAAAGTTTCTCTTATTATTGCCACATTGATGATCAAATGTGTCAAATCCAATAGGCAATTCTATCTCAAACTTATCACCTATTTTTTTTATCCTTCGCAACACTTAAAGCTACTTTTGTTACTTTTTTAATATTTGCACCATCTCTTATATAAAAATTTTCGTAAAAAATCCAAAAACGTTTTGACATACCAAAAGTCTTGAATCTAATTGACTAATAAATGACAAATCATTGTTTCCTGCTTTTATCTTTTTGTTATATATTCATTTTAAAAAGTGTTATGTATTCGTTCACCACAAGACTTTAGTGTAGATAAGTGTGTGGGTGATTGTATAGGTGAATATCCACACTCTACTGGTCATAAAAGGTGATCTTTTTTGACCAGTACTATGTTCGTAATGTGAATAGTATATATTTCAGTCTACTAAAGTTTTGATGCAACGATTTATACTGTTCGAATTTTTTATCATGAACCTTTTGATAACAATACATAAAATATTTATACAATTTACCACTTCTTGAGAAGGATGTATTGTAAGATGCAGTTTTACAAAACTTTTAAGCATCTATTATTCTACACGATTCAAGAATGCATGACGTAGGCCATTAGTTGTAGGTATCTTCAAAGCTTTTCTTTCATTCGAGTGTTGCTCGAATGCATGAAGAAAATAAACGAATTGACGGCTGTATTATTTTTCTTATCACGTGTAGAATAAAAACGATGTACGCTTCATACAAGAAGAAGCTTTTTCCTTATTTATGTGTTATTGTTTTGCTTGTTCTCTTTTTCGATACCTTGAGGCAATGGTATCCACAGTATAAAGTATATTTTATAACGGGGTCGTACGTCTCTTCTATTCAACGTTTATCAACAGCATTTTTATTTCTTCTTTCCGTATTTAGAATACATCTTCGTAAATAAATGAATTCAAACGTTCAAAAAATAGATACAGATGAATTTGCAACGTATTATCGGAATTCACTTTGTAATCTACAGTTGACTAACAATGACCTATTGGGAGAGATACTGCAGAAAAATCACTCCTGTGCTTTCTTCAAGGATAGATCTATTTTATTCTTGTCGACACATTCTCCTTCTTCTCGAGAAGAAGAAAAATATGCATCAATCGATGAGTTTCGGGAAAAAGTTCCATTGACAACATACAGTGACTATTGCAATTATATTGATCGAATAATTTTCGACGGAGAAAAGAATCTACTCTGTTCCGAAAATATTGCTTATTATGCTACAAGTTCTGGAACGACGGGACAAATGAAGCACCTTCCTTTGACTGCAACAACAATGAGAAATCTTGGCTTGTCGATACGTCTTGGTAGTGCTGCGATCTGGAGATCATTGCCTTCTTCATCATTTCCTTCTCCTGAACAACGATCATTCAGCTTACGAAGTGGGAAAAAATCTGCGCTGTTTCCAAAAGCGAAAGATGGTACACCAATTGCCCGTTTACCCTAAGTTTTTCAGCGATTTCATCAATTCCAGAAATTCGAACATTATTGCCCAAAACCAATACCATATCATTGGATCTAATTGAAGGGATCAATCATTTCGAGACCAGTATATTCGTTCAACTCGTTTTTGCACTGGCAACACCGAACATTTACTCTTATTCTGTTAATTATGCACCAGGATTTATTCATACTGTTAAAATAATCGAAAATTATTTTGAAGAGATAAGTCTTTGCATTTCATTTGCAAATTTCGATCATAGTTCACTTGTTAGAAACAATATATCTGATTCAGAATTCTTAGCGACCTTAAATCAAACATTGAACGAGCTGACTCTCAAGTATGGAGGAGAGATATATCAATTGGAACGAGCGAAAAATATTAGAAATGAATGTCTTAAGAAGAACGTGCCAGGCATTCTAAATCGTCTTTGGCCAACTTTAATTTATGCTTCTACCGCGATAGGAAGTACATTTTCAATGTACAAAGAAGAAGTTAAGTTTTACTGTGGAGATCGGTTACCTCTAGTTAGCATGACCATTTACATTGCCAGTGAAGGATTATTTGGATCACTCGCAGGTATACACACCGATGAATATTTTCTATTACCAACATTGGCATTCTTCGAATTCATTAAGGAAGAAGATGTTGAACAAGTAAGACACCAGAAATTTGAATATCTAGTCAAATTTTCATTTGCTATTTTTTATGCGTGGTTTGAAAAACGGGTGTGAGTGTGGATCTTTTCTAACGAATATATATATACTCAAACGGAATCACTTTGTATAATCAGAGTTTTATAGACGAAAATATGTTCTTTAGTAGTATGATAATATAACTGAGTTTAGTGCGATCAAGTCTATGAACTTTTCTTTTTGTAGTCAACGATAATTTTGAAGTTAAAAATCTAATATTTTCAAGATGATGAGGACCTCTTTTATAATCAGAACAAAACTATTAGTCAAATGGTGTCTTTTTCTTCTCAAAAATCTTTTCTGGTATCATAGGAAAGATTTCATTGTAATCACTGTTTTACTGAGTCCAAGCTTCATATTTCTGTGTAAATGTAGTGTTTCAAGTACAAAAAACTCAGTTCCCGTGTAACTTTCACATTCTTTAATCAATGACATAAAGTATTTTTCCTTTTAAAAAAGATGCCATATTTTCTCAAGGTTGATGGATATGTTTACTACCTATCGATCGTTGTTTTTCAAATATGCCTCTAACTCCGAGATGTGTTTTGTTGGAGAATATTGTGGTAACTTAGAAAATGAAGCATGGAACCTTGTGAGTATTGCTATTGGAATAAAAATTTCTCTTCTACTTTGATATGTGAATGAGATCACAATAGTAACGAGCTAACTGAAGTTCTAATCGAGATACAAATATGTTTTCCGATCGATACAAACAGACTAAACATGTTTGAGAAGGTTTTATTACAAATTCGTCTTTTGGAAATTTCTCGATTTACATCTCTGAATAAAGACTTTTGCTGAAATACTTTCATCGGCCTGTGCGCATCATATCATCAATCGTTCTGCAGCAAATTAAAGACGAAACTTTCCTCTATACGAAGTTATTCATATTACTTTTCTGTTTTTGAAAATTAAGATCATCGTCAAAATCGCATAAAGTAACCAATCAAACAGGCTCCTTATTGACCAATGACTTGTGAAGAAAAAAACGAGTAGAACGTTTACTAATTTCTGGAGAAATGTTTGCTCTTGTTTTTTTTAGTTTAATTGAAATAATTTTTTCATACATCCAAGTTTTATCTCGAAACTCAATTTTTAGGCCACTTACAGATCAATAGATAACTCCAGAATCAGAAGTCATAAAAAAAATGTAAACGTATTTTTCAAAGTCGGAGGAAACTCTATCCCAGAATAATTTTTTTCAAACGATTAGAGTTCAAAACTACAAGCACATTTTGTCTCAAAGCATTCGACCCATTTGTAATTTTCGATTCAGTTTTGCAGGCCAAATTAAAAAATGCAATTGAAAGATTATGTGTCATTTTATTACAAGCGTCTCATGAAGTTTTCTGAAGTGATAAACTCGACTTAAAATTGAATCTTTGAATTATGCTTTTGCCGTTCTAATTTTTGTTCAGGCTCAACCGAAAACTCTTCTCATGTCAGAGATCGAACCAGGACATCGATATGAACTGGTGTGTACGACTACAGCCGGACTTGTTCGATATCGAATGGGAGATATAATCAACTGCACACGATTTCTTTGTCGAGCTGATGATTTGGTTCCATTACCCGAAGAACCAGTCGAGATCCCTCGAATTCCTCTTATTTCTCTTTCATATCGTGCTGCAAATCTCTTGAATGTGATCGCTGAAAAAACAACTGAACAACATGTTATGTATGCCCTTCAACAAACCATACAGAAGTGGAAAGGACAAGGAATAGAAATTGACTTATGTGATTTTACATCGTATTCAAAGCTAGATGAATTTCCACCCAAATACGTCATCTTTCTGGAGTTGATTGAAGAAAAAGGATACAAGCTCGATTTACAACAACTTCGATTTCTTCAAAATACAGTCAGCTCTGAAGTCGAAGAACATCTTTGCAAAGCAAACGGAATCTATCACCATTTTCGAAATGCAAAGAGTCTTGATCCACTTTCCTGTATTCTTGTTCGAACTGGAACTTTCTCAACTTATTTGACAAATGTTCTATTGACCGATCGCGTGAGTCCTTTACAAGTCAAACCTCATCGACTATTGAAAGACAATATTCACATACGATTCTTTTATGATAATCAAATCGATGCAGAATCATCCTAATCATGACTCTTTAAGTATCGATTTGAATGCTTGTAACGCTTGTAGTTGAATTCCTATTGTGACATTACCTATTTCCATCGAAGAGATTATTTACACTTCTGGGTAAAAGTCTTTCTTCTTTTTTTTTCTGTATTGTATGTTCAATATCGAGTTCGTTATCAATCTCTAAGCAGGAACGAGGATTTTATTTTGTATACTCTATCACTGGTCACTATGTGATTCATTCGAAGTTTCGCAGGCATTATCATACTATCGACCAATACAAGAACGCATTTTTATTTGTGTGTGCCATTTTAAGAATTGTTTCAATATTTCTCGCGTTCTACCGACTAGACACTCTCTATCAATCATACATATGTTCCGCTTAACCCGATTGAACATATAAAATCGATAGTACCGATAAAAGCACAACAAATATAGAAATGATTCTTTAAATGAAACGCGCAGATAAAACTTAATAGACGATTATACCAACAGACATACTTATTGCATTGGTCGATGGTATGATAATGCCTGTGAAACCTTGAATAAATCACATAGTGATCAGTGATAGAGTATACAAGAGAGGAAGAAAGACTTTTGCTCAGGGGTGTATATGCGTCATACTCTTTCCTTGTCTTTTCATATGTATGTTTCTTACTTTCGTATTAATCTTAGTTTCCTTTCCCTTCTGTCATTACTTTAGTGTCTTCCCGTTTTTTCTTTCATTCATATCCGTACTCTTGTCCTCAATTTAATTGCTTGCCTTTTTGAGTGTTCCCTGTTCTCTTTCATTGTGTGACAATGTGAAATAAAGCTGAAAGATGCTGTGCGTGTGATTGATGATTCTATAATAAGAAACAATAAAGCGTAATTTCATCTACACTATATCAAAAACCATTGTCTCATGCTGCAACCGTACAAATAAGATGTACTTTCTATATTCGTTTTTCTTTGTTCCTTCTACGTATATAAACTCTCTTCATTGTTCGTCCATAGGATACCCTATTGATAGAACGGGAAACCATCTGATACAAAATGAAATTGATGATTATAATCAAAGTAATTTTAATTAGGTGATAAATCTGGAAGTAGAAAATACAACAAACAAGGAAGGTAATGTAGATAATTATAGATATCCATATCGTCACACTCTCAAAAGGAGAAACGATCATAGCGAATGTGAAGTTATATCACAGATTGCGTTTACACCTAAACGTCAAAATATGGAACAGACTGACAATGACACAAATGGTTCGAACGAAATCCAAGGAAAAACAACAATTTCCTCATATTTCAACAACCGTCGAGTACTTTGGGGTGTGCGTGTGAATGTTTTCATCTTTACGATGAAACCAACACCCACCCACGCCCTGAACTGCTTGTTTCAATTTTCCAGACGTAGTCTCTTGCATCAAAACGTACTTCGGATCCGTATTTTTAAAATTGCACAGATAATCAATGATTCTGAATAGGAAAACCCGAATCGAGCGGTTGCTTATGGACAAAGAGCAATAGCAGTCTGATTTGAGTGTATGAATCATAGAAGAGAGTAGAGAACTGAGAAGAAAATTCTTTTATTAATAGAAGAACTCGATTGCATATAGAACAAGGATAAAAAGACGGCGAGCATTGAAATAAGGTAAGTTGGCGATGTCAACATTACCTTTTATTGATCTGATGCAACATATACACACCACTTTTTCTCATAAAATGAATCTAGATAAATAACGCAACTTATGCATCATGCATATGCGCAGCAACGAGTCAATTCTCTTTCTTACGATTATCGATCGTAAATCTAGCAAAGAAATCATTTCAGTGACTATTTCTCAATGCAGTCATTTTCGATGAATCTGGTGGTGTTTCGTGAAACTCTCTACATTCAAATAAAATCATGTCAAGAATTAGAGATAAAGGTACAAAACAATGTCTTATTATAACAGCGTCATGCCGTCTGGGCAGAAAATCAAAACATAACAGATAGAAGAACATAGCGTGTACGCAATACGAAAATAACATCGTACAGGAATGTTAGCACAAATGTTTGGGCTTTATTTGCTTTTGTATCTTGTTTGATCGAATAAGAGTATCACTTCGTTATTTCTATCTGAAATTCTTTAGATCAAAATCGTAACGATGATCAATATTGTGAAAGCAATCTAGTCAGTAACAACAATACATCGAGATAAACAAATAAAACATTGAATAACTTTCATTGTAACGAAAATAAAACAACTTGGTGCAAGAATTTTGATAGTAAAGTAATAGAAAATGAACATATATAAATCGCCAGTGGAAAAATATTACTTAAAACATGTTGTCTCTTTCAATGCCTTGATCAAATGCACAGGGTAGATATGTCAGCTTCTTCGAAACAGCATCGATTTCTTCTCTTGAGCAACGAAAATCAGCAAAAATAGAAATGCAAAGAAGATGTGTCATAGACTGTATTGTAAGTGAATCGCTTTATTCCAAGGGAAACCAAAGGATATCGAAACAGCAGGCATCAATGAGAATGATCATGCCTAGCCACAAATGAGTATGCGGTGAACATTGTTTCAGTAGAGTGTTACCTAACAAGCGAATTGAGCATATGGTTCAGTGTAGTTATAATCGAAACCATGCAGATTAAAGATGAACTCATGAATTAAACTTCAGTATATGTCCACTGAAGTGCTGTGAACATGATAGAAAATCAGCTATTTTTCTAACGGACAAAGATCGTGTGAAAGAATTAGTAACTATTGAAGAATTATTGCACTAATTGAAGAAAAACGTTTCTAATGTGTGTTTGTTTTATTTTAATAACTTCTTATTAACAATAAAAGCATTGACTTACACTAGATTTGTAAGGATAAATAAAAATAAAGTCCTGAAAAAATACTACAGTAATTGATAAAAAAAAAACGATTTTGATAGTTTCGATACATACACTAACCAAGGCGACCACAAGTTTCACGATGAATTTTGACTATCGAGAGGGATACATAAGCGTCTGCAGAGGGCGACTTTCTTTATCTCATGGTTTATATATTATTAAATTCTCTTGTGTTCAAATAAATAACTATGCCAAATTTGGCTTCGATCCACACGCTTTTGATTTTAGTATAGGAAGAATTGGCTTACGAATGTCTTGATTTTCAGACCTACATCTATTCTGATTTGTAATCAAATTCTTGTAGTAGCCTTTCATATGTTCCTATTATATAGCAAGTACTTCTAAATTGAAATTCATTTTTTTGACAGAAGGCTATATTATTGAGTCTATAGAATAAATAAAACTAAAGTGAAACTTGTTTCATCAATATCTATTGTTTTGTTAAATTAGTCGAAAGCCAGATCAAACAACTGAAATCAAATAAATTTTTGTTCAAGATTATTTACAAATTTTTATATTGATACTCAACGATTTTGACCTGAACAATATTTTATTATTGTTACTCGAGAAAATCACACAAAATTCATACATTTTTGGTTTCTTGAACAAAGAAAGAAGAGATTTTATACAAAATCTAGATTGAGACATACAAGAATAAGATCGATCGTCAAATAATTTAAAGTGATTTTAACCATTTTTCTATAATCGACAAAGCAATTTTCGATGGTAATAGTATTGTTTGTTGTAGTTCCGTTTGAATTCTATCTAAAATAGTTGGAATACATTGTGGTGCAGTTTTCAACGCTTGAATAAAACCTTCCAGGCTAAGTAAATCTTTGCCGACGATACTAACAATTGTCATCCAGTCGAATGGAGGTAAATTACAAACACCATTCTTAATATAACATTCGGGATGAGAATCGAAAGCCATTTTTCGTAAAGTTAAACAATCTTTTTCGCAGTTTTTCAAGGGGGAAACCAGAGCCTTTTGCAAACAATTCATAGTATTCCAAATCCATGTTTGTCCATGAGAACTGAATGATTTTAATCTATTGGAAAATTTTATACAATTCTTCATTCCATAACTGTATGCATATCCATTTGGACCACACGGAGCTTTCGCTTCTAAACAACTTAGATAAAATGCACAACTTTGCATCGGTGGATTCATACATGTATCACGGCACATCGGGTCCGACGTGCATTTGACACATTCCTTTTCACAATCAGTGCATTGATTCGATCCATATTTTCGAATATTGACTGAAGATTGATAAAGACCATCGGCAACATTGGATACGCCGACATCGAATCGAATTCGTTCCGGAACAGAATCTACTTTTAACGTTAAATTACTCCAACCTGTTGCACCAGTAGCGAAATTAAAGGCTCCAAGACCGAGTCCATTCATACTGTCAGTTTTGGTGATGTACTGCCCTTTGTCTGATCGTAATGTCACGCTAAAATAGTCATTGAATTGTGAGCCGAAATAACCTCCAGGTACTTCCGAGGTAATAAATTGATATTCCACATAGGCCTCGCTTGCATTTGATCCAGTCATAAATGTTCGTGATATAGTTTGTAACGTTTGACCAAGTGTTGTTACTTGGAGATATTCTCGATTTTCTAATTTGTTCACTTTTTTCTCCTCATTGAATGGAATAAGAGTGAGATTTATTTGAGAGTTTGATGGTGCCACTCCGGCCAAACCGATTTGATTATCTTTTGTATGAGCAAAAATAGAGATAGTCAAAGGTGGCACATGATCAAAGATAACCATTCCATGATCATTGGTCACGCCACTTTGACTAACACGAGGATCATCCGTTATATTGAGATTGACTATGACACCGACAGCAGCACTGCCATTGGCAAAGGAGACATGAACAGGCATTGAAATCGATCCAAAATATAATTGAAATGATGTGAAAATAGGTAAGCCATATGTATCCAAAGCGAATAAGCTGAGAAATGTCGCACCATCGGAAAATCCACTCAATGTTATAGAATCATTTGTATGAGTCGTATTCACTGTCGGTTGTCCATTAATAAAAACGGTATAATTATCCGCGTCCAGTATTGAGCATTGCATTTTTATTGTTATATTCATTCCTGCATTGTTGAATGTATATTCATCGGCGTCAGAAAGGTTCACAATAATCGGTGAGATTTTATCATTGGCAAGGTTAGGTATGCATTGATCTTGAGTGACAGTTGCTGAAAAATAGAATGGTACAATCTCTTTTCATGCAGAGCTTTGTAGAAAAACTGTTCTTGTCAATTGGAGTAGTTCTACCTTCAATCGGCTGAAAACAAGTTTTTCAGATACATACGCTTTGATGAAGTACGCCGGTAGATTGGAATGAGACCGAGTATCACTACCACAACCGCAACAACCGATGCGGCACCAAGACCGATGTAGATTTTCCTAAATAGACGATATATTTATTCATTTAGTGCTCAACATCGCCACGTCAAATTCTACTTTCGTTTTTCCATCACAACAATACTCGAAATTCTTGCTGTCAATCTAAAAGAGTAATTACACAAAAAAAAAAACTCATATTCACAATCGGAATGTCTGAAAGTTCTAACAATTTGTCATATCTTATCCATGAATAAATGCACATTTGAATGAGAATACTTTCTGTCACACATTACCATAGTGTCAGAATACTTTAATGGACTATCGTTGCTTCCTTTTATACGCCATGGATAATTCATCAACAAATATTTATATGTGGGATGATGAAGACAGTATGCATCAGCTCGTATGACAAGTGGGCGAAGTCGGAAAAAATATGATGACTCAAACGAAGTCAATAAAAACCCGATTTTATCATGTACATCCTCGCATACTGAATTACGCAATTCGTATAGCAACCAGTTAGTAATAAAGATATTGTTATTTAACATGTCCACTTCAGACACCCACGTTTTTTTCTCTTCATTCTCTTCATGTCAAGGACATTATCCAATATTCTACTAAAGTTAACAATGAGGATGTGGGTGTGTGGATGTGGGTGATGCAGCTAGAGCGTGGGTGCGGGGTGTGGGCGTGGATATAGTTGCAGACTGTTTAAACCCATACCCACCGCGACCCGCATGATGTCTCCAGTTCATACCCATACCTACCCATATCCTGAGGAGAGAAGCATATGTTGTCAAAAAGTGGGACCAAACAGTTTTTGAAGCTAAACCTGAGCCTGGCATCTGGTGATATCTGATTGCAAGATTCTAGTGTATGCGTGGGTGTGAATTGACTTTCTCTGAAACTACGCTCACACCCACACTCCATCCCACGTATCACAAATGAGATACAAGCCACTATTGACTTTTACACTCCGTATGACACGAATTTAATGAAGGAGATTCAGGTTTTTTTTTATGCTGGGCATTACCTTCTCTGCAATGTATGTGTTTCTCTTGCAACGTGTTGTTCTTATCAATGCAGAGCTTATCTGTAGTGTTGAAACAAACGGAATTCAAAGCGTTATCATACTTCAAAAGTAAAGAACGGGGCATTTGAAAAAAGGTAAGCAGTATAAGAAGCAAAACAACTGTGGTGAGTAAATTATTAGAAAGATTAGAACAGCAAAAAAAGCTGTTTTGAATGTTGTATACTTAGCGTTAAGACTGAAAATACTGAAAAGGATTGAAACTCATGGTCGATTTTACTTAGTCTGATTGCTTTGTCAATCTGTATCGGTTGCAGCTAGCGCTCGTCGGCTTTTTCAGATCTCACCCATATTTATTTGATCTTTCCCTTCATTTCAATTCCGAAATGTTGTCCATATCTGATATCATTCGCAGGTATCTATTTTGTTGACTCTATTGACGAGCCACTAGAATTCATCTGCTCAAGTGGACCTATGTATTCATTCGAGATTTATTTACTATGACGATAATTCAACAAAACTTACTGTTATGTCAGAAGAGACATCTCCTGACATAAGGAGACTCCATGCTCTTATGATATCATCACTGTACATCAGTGGCATTCTTACCCTTCTTTCTCGATGGCTCTTTCATCATGGATAACGAACGATAAAGAGTGAAATAAGAGAAAGAGAGAATTACATTCTTCACTGCTTTTTTTTATTCATTCCATTGTTTTGTTTTTTAGGTGAAGAAAGAAGGATTGAAAGAATAAACAGAAAACGGTGAAAAGGACCTAACACTTACCCATACCCATACTCCACACCCCATGCTACGCCCGCAGACCCTCACCCTCACCCACACCCCACCCTAATTATCTTCTTGATTAATAAAATAAAACTATTTCTAATTCAAAAAGTGACTCATACTATAAATTGATATTGTTATTATTTTTATTTTTAGCTCGACCAGATATTATACCAGGATACTTACATCATATTGATGTTTCACGATGGATAGAATCTTTAAATACATCTGAATCGATTGGTACGTAAATAAAAATAGTAGATTGAGAACAAAAAAAATCTTTTTGTTTTTAGCTGAACATGTAAATGTTTTTGAGAAGTATCTTTGCCAATTAATTGAAAAATTAAAACAATTTGTTTGTCTTGATATTTATGGAAAAATTGATGTTGAACAATTTCTTTTTGTTTGTTGTTCTTGTTTATCTTTGTTAAATAAAATCTTCTAATATATTAATTAATTTTGATTATATATCAATCAAAGTCAACATTTATCTGATTAATAGCTATTTTTATAGTTTTATTTTAGTTTTTGAAAAATAAAATTAAGATTAGAATTAATTTCGATTTTAACCTAATCTTTGATTGTTTGAATGAAATCACAGTTTTTTTCAAATTTTATTTTTGCACACGATAGAAAATATTTCTTAAAAGTTCTTAAACAGACCTGATTTGAATGAGTCTTTTCTCTTTTGTTTTTTGAAAACTAAAAACATTCTTTTTCAATACTATACACTTAATCAGTACTCACATAAGTACTCTTAACTCAATTAGTACGTATCTAATTATTACTAGACTCTAACACGATGATTCGATCGAATCTGAACAGATTTCAACACTATGGATCCTCAGGTCAAACCATCAGATAATAGGAGTTTACAAGATCAAATGAAAATTGTAGTCTCAAAAATCTTACTCAAGATCTTACTTTCTTGTAAGATATTACTATAAGTTTATAGGAAATATTATGCAGCAGTAAGATTTTTCAAGAAACTTTTGAATACGATTTAATGTAGGGTTTCTCAATCTACGATCCCTTGTACGATTTCGTCTAATCTTACAAGATCTTACATTTAATCGTTTGGCCTGACAATATTCCTACAGGATTCTATTAGATTTTATAAAATTTCAATGGAATCTAATAATATCTGATAGGATTCTATTGTTCTATTGATTCTCGTGACTGGATCATCTAATAAATTCTAGTCAAAACTCGTGATTATGAAAAGACAAAACCTAAAAAAGAGAAATTTCGGATTTTTAAAGTACACACATAACATGAACCTATACTAACATAATTAGTTATTTAGATAAATTCTCTTTCAGAATCTTTATCAAAATATGACATAAAACAAAATGAAGTTTAAATTAATATTTATTACAAAAGTCTTTAAAGTGATAGTTGTGATGAAATAGTTTGTTAAAAAATAATTTTTTTCTCGTAACTACTAATATGTATATATATAAAACAAAACTTCAATAATAATAATTTATATGAAACAATCAGATCACATATATATATATATTTATATTTATATGCGATTACCTCATATAGATTTTTTTCTACTTTTTTTTTTCGATAAAAAGATAGATAATGACATAGATATTAAATATGGTTATTCAATGTTTTGTTTATATTTAATCATTTATATTATTTTCAACAATATCTTCATAACAAATATCATCATTAAATGAAAGATGTATTAAATGAAAATAAAAACTAAATAGGACTTTATTTTATTATTTATTTTAAAAATCTAAATAATAACTTAGTTAAGGAATGATGATATTGTTGATGAAATATATATGATATATTTAAATTAATATATAATTAAATTTTTTCTAATTTTATTACTATATTAAGTTGATTTACTAAGATTATGATTTAATATATTAATTTGATTCCTTGAATATTGATTTAAATCTTTTAGTTTTTATATATTGATTTTCATTTGATACTGAAATAACATTCTTTGTTTTCGCAATTATGTAATATATTCAGAGTTCAAGTGATAATATGATATTGATTTTATTTTTAAATTATCTATTAAACAAAAAAATATTTTTATATTTAAAAAACTATTTTAATAATTAATTTCCCATGTGTTTCTTATATTTTTTTTATCATTTTCAAGATATGTCATTGAATTTATTTAATAAATGTTTTAATCAAATATTTCTATTCTTGATTGCATAAATTGAATATTATATTTGATAATAATTCAAATGTATTTCTTATAACAAACATTATTATCTTTATTTGTTTCATCGCCAACAACTAGATTTGTATGTTCAATATCAGTAAAATGGAGAATTGTTGATAAACAAAATTTTTAAAACAAAATTCTCTTTAATTTAATCCAAATGTATTTTAATAGACTTGAAAGTCATTTTGGTGCTAATATGTTTGAATTAATAGATTTTGAATGGTGTTTTAAATAGAAATGAAATTTGAAATTGATTAAAAAGAAATAATACATTGATAAATTATTAGTTGAAATTGTTGTTTGTGTTATATTTGATTAATTTATCATAATTCTTAGAAATTTCTATGATGTAAATGTTCAATTATTATAAAAACGTAATTTTTTATTTTTCAAATATATATTATCATTGTCAAATGGTTTTGTATCAATTTGTGTTTTTGATGATGAAAAATATTATAATAAAAAACAATAAATTAAATAAAGCAGAATTAACATTTGATGTTTGGAAGACAATCATATATGGGTGTGGGTGTGGGTGTGGGTATATGTTGCATTTACATCCACACCACCAAAAACTAAAAAATTTGGTCATATCATAAAACATCAAATAAAATTGAAAGATCGATCAATCAATTTGTTTGAGAAAATCTTTCGTTTTCTATTATATATTTTAAATTTATCCATCAGAAAAATCAAAATTCTATTTTATTCTGTTCTTATGATTTCTTTTTTAGTTAATAATAATATTATTCAGAATTGAGATTAATTTCATCATTGTTGTGGTCGGACAAAACTGATAGATTTAGTACGTTGTATGAAGTAAACTGAAACGTGACAAAACTTTTACAAAATTAGAGAAAAATTTTTATCTTATATCTTTTTAAGCATACCTTTGCCGGCAAATGAACCGTGGTTGATTGTGAAGATTAAGAAATTGCACGTTTGTCATTTTCAATAATAGAAATTATGGATTTTTAATTCTTGCAAAATCTGCAAATTTTCTTTGTTCAATGATGAAGGTACTTTCACTTTATTTGATAGATTATTAGTAGTGCCTTTCCATAGCCACCTAATGTGTAATTCTACTAAAGGATTTCTTTATTTAAAGATTAATTAGAATTAGTTCTGGACAACTAACATAACTTGAATAGTTTTAGTTCAGAAAGTAAAATTATTAAATGAAGAATAATGATATGAACGACAATTTAACCAATTTCACAAATATTATTTTGTTTTGCAGCTTCATATATTTTTTCATAAATTGTTTCTTCCAGAATCGGATTGTTCCTTATGGTAAGATTTTTTAATGTTTGATTGACATCAAGAAAAGTAAGAATTGTTTGTAAACTTGATTTTGTTATTTGATTTCCACGAAGTGACAAATACAATAAGGTGGGAGGAATGGAAGAAAGAAGACTTGCACAACCACGATCACTAATAGAATTTTGACTTAACTCTAGATTCTCGAGACTACATGCCGGTAAATATTTGGCTAAATGTATTGCTCCATCATCATCAATTTCACAATCATGTAAATCGATTTGTTCAAGGATTGAATTGTTTTGTATGAATCGTCCAATATAATCCATATCTTGACTGTTAAGTGTATTCTCGCAAATGATGACATTTTTCAGTGTCCTATTTTTAGAAAGGCCATTGAGAAAACTTGTCCGTGCTTCCTCGTTCATTTGATTTCGTTTAAAAGATATTTCAACAATGTTAATTGTAGAAGACAGAATATCAGTGAAATAACGATAACCAACGGACGATATATCTCTGTTGTAACTGAGGTCCAGTGACCAATTTCGATTGGGCATTTTCTTTAATTCATAATGTAATCCAAGTACATCATCATCTTCTAGTGATCTATATAAAAAACTGATATAATCATTTGTCGAGTCTGCTATTGCAATTGTAACCTTATCATTTATTCCCAAGTTCAAAATACACTGATTTGCATCTGTAATTTTGACCATTTTCTCGGCGAATTCAAGGACATTTATTTCGGTTGAACAATTGCTGCGTATACGGTTTTCTCTAAGAGAAATGTGTTTTAAAATAGGAGAGTCATTGATAAAAGCAAGTAGAGAAGGTAGACTTTTTTCAGTGATTTGATTGTTGTTCATGATTAATTGCGATAATGAGTTGGGTAATGAAGACAGAAATGCTTCAAAACCAATATCACAAATTTGACTTTGATTGATTGTAAGACTACGTAGAACAGTATTGTTCTTTAAAGCTTGACTCAACATTATGGCTTCTTTATCGTTTATATTTGAACTGTCAGGCAGAGCCAACCGAATAAAATTGATTTTGCTCGTCAGAAGATCTACAAACTCATTAAAAACGTTTGAATCGATTTTGAAATGAAGTTCAAGATCGGTGATGGAATTGTTTTATTTTAGATATTAAAATAAGTCACGTTGAATTGATAGATCCAAAAGATTATCAGTACCAGTAATTATTAAACTTTTCAATTGAAACTGATTATCCAATAGAGTTCTAACGTAGGTCAATTGCTTTTGATCGACTTCGTTTTTAAAAATCAAATGCATCGCACGACAAATTGTATCATTTTTGTTAATGCCATCAACAATTCTGACCAATTACTGTCGGACATATACTGCAGATCCAAGAGAGAAGGTTCTTCATTGCGTAAGGAACTGGCTTGCCAATCATTATTATTGAGAATTTTAACTCTTGATAAGGTTGACAATTGTTGTACTTGGAAGTATTGATTTTCCAGATCACTATCGAGAATCAAGGGTGTGGGTGTGGGTGTGGGTGTGGGTGTGGGTGGGTGTGGGTGTGGGTGTGGGTGTGGCTGTGGGTGGGGGTGGGTGTGCGTGTGTGTGTGCGGGC
>CAJNSZ010001316.1:16437-27297 GCA_905329745.1 Rotaria sp. Silwood2 | reverse complement strand
TGATTTCGTTTAAGTTTCCATTCTATGGTGACGCATTTGTTTTTGAGACATTAAATAAGGAACGTGAGTTTTTTTAGACAGCAATAAAATGAAAGAAAGATTCATCAGTTGATTTAATCACTTATAATGATTACTAATATGAAAACCTATTCATTAAGGATTCATTTT
The DNA here is from genome assembly GCA_905329745.1 of Rotaria sp. Silwood2. Lineage (NCBI taxonomy): Eukaryota > Metazoa > Rotifera > Eurotatoria > Philodinida > Philodinidae > Rotaria > Rotaria sp. Silwood2. The sequence goes on along the minus strand of CAJNSZ010001316.1, from coordinate 27,129 downwards.
AATATTTCTCATTTTAGCGAAAAAATTTGTTATCACCCTGATATTGGTTTTTCTGCTATGGAGTCTTTAAAGTCGGCTTTAATGATAATGCCTACCTGAGAGCGAAGCCGAATGGACTTTTCAAGAAAGTAAGACGAATCGAATCAAATTGAAAATTTCTCATGTTGAGCCGAATCGAATCAAGTTGAGCCGCCTCATTCGACTTTTTTTCCTTCGATCATGCAATAATGTTACACGTTAGTGATAATTGGCTTAAATGAACAACACATGCAGAAGAAAACAATACCAATTTAGAAGTTGTAATTAAATCTCTCTAATTGTTGTAAACACATTTGTTAACTTCGAACATGTAATCAAATAACGACTATGAATGATATAATCCAATTATTCTTTGACAAGTTAAACACTTTTTCAATACATATTTATTGACAACTATACAGAGAATCTTTTCTCTTGATAAATGTTATAATAGAAATAAAAATTCATTCCTAATGATAAACATGTATAAATAAAGCGGGGTGTCTGTCTCTTTATATCAATAATGTTTAATTATCTCTGATCGTTTATTCTTTTTCAAATATTTTGGTTCTTGCTGGTCCAATTCTGCGGCATCGACTCATGTTGGAAATATCGACTGTTCAAGCATTAAGTACAGCCTTACTGTATGGAAGATCGACGTAGAAATTTTACGAACAATTTGATTCTATAAAATCTGTTTTCTTACATGCTGCTAGTATTGCAGAACTAAATAATCGTAAAATATGTAGGAAAATACCACGCATATAAAAATTGAGGAAAACAGTAGAATAAATATCTCATGAAGAAAAGAACAGAAGATGTATATCAACTAAGCTGTACGAGAAAATTAGCATTATTTTTGCTCTGATTGAGATTCGAATCGAATCGAACTGATTGAAGATTGTCTCATTCGTTTCGCTCTATGATGTCAACTAACAAGTAAAGACCTTACTTTTATGACATTCGACAGAGGATAGATATTTCGGGGCTGTACTCGTAATGGAAAACCTAAAATCGAAAAAAAGATTTTTTGGTTCCAGAAAAATAGGCTTTTTAATCTGTATCGAATTTATTTTAGATTCAAAGATTTTTTTAAAAAGTTTACCATAGTTAAAAGCACAAGAAAAACAATTGGAATTACACGATCTATGCAGATGTGTGACGATGAGTGAACAACGACAACAAAGCATTGTCATTGTGTAATGCAGAAGCCGATCTTCGTCTAAACAATACCAGTTNCATAGAGAGGCTTCGAAAAGTTTTAGAGATCACCTCTGGATAGGTCCTGAGAAGTTCTAGGGATCATTCCTGGATAGATCCTGAAAAGTTATAGAGGATCATCTCTTGATAGTCCTAAAAAACTTATATGGTCTACTCCTAAGTAGGCCCTACAAATTATAAGGAGTAGTCTGAGATACTCTAATAACTGGTCGATCAGTTCCTAGAACTGATCTGTTGCAACAGATCAGACCCTCTCAGAGATTGATTTGAACAGATCCTCAGATCGGAACTATAACTGAACTGTTCAAACCCTATTATACAGACTTGATAAGAATGACGAGATCAACTTATTGTGCTCTCACTCTGACCCATGGAATGCCCTCCACGATCAAGAAAGTACTTTCAACGAAATATTTTTCCGCGACAAACATATATAGCGATCTCTTTTTAACTCCAGCTGCTTAAGCCTATATAGGAAGAAGGGAGCCAGCGTGCCTTGACTTATAACTTACACATGACAATATTTCTTCGAAAAATATATGGGAGTTTCACAAAATATTATTAAACCCATAAAAGAGTCGTTTGCACTCATATGCGTAAATAATATCATTGTTAAGGAAAATTTCATTTTCAAATCCCTCCTCTAATGTCTACTCCCGTCGATATTATTGCCTCATGAGCATTCTCACCTATACTTCATCCATAATTTATATAAAATAATTTATACGATTGATGAATATCTACTCTACAAATAGAAGTTTGAGTATTGAAACAAGTTCAAAGCCTTTGATTAGACAAAACTTTGAGAAAAGCATTCAGCAACTAGAACAGCGACAGTTAATATTTCAAATGGTTTAACTCTAAGCACCATAGAAAAGAATTTCTTTTATTGTCGATTGAGAGCTCATGCACTTATTATCGAACGTATTTTTTCATCATCACTTAATATTCCATTAGCATTCACTTGACTTGAAAAACTTACTCTTCACAATATCACTTCAATACTTCTTAAACAACTTCTTACTTATTTCATTTCTTCATCTTATATATTCTCATTGGATATCACATGCATAGATATTGTGCAAGATGAAATGGATCTTTATCGTCAAATATTTCGTTTACCTGTGTCGAAATACTGTAAATTATTGTGTAAATATTATGTTTCACATGGGTCACTACCTGTTGCAACAAATGAATATAGTCCTATTGAATATCTTGTAATCAAACATCGATTGCAACTCCATGAAGTGGATGCTCTTTTATCGTATATTCCTCAACTTCGTCGTTTGTCACTTCATTGTGAATCTCTCTCATCTGGCACAAGAATAGTCTCACCTTCAATCTATTTAACACATGTTTATCTGAATATCCAATATTGTCCTTTTAATCAACTTGAATCGATGATCAAAAGTCTTTTTCACCAAGTTCAAATTTTATATATTTCGATGCAAATTTATGGAAACAATTAATTTCAACTTCTTTGTCCTATTTAAGACTCTTTGACATCGCTATGTCTAATTCTATAGGGTATGATTTTGGTCCTGATAATGATAATGTCGACTATCTGTATCAGACTGATGAATTTAATTCTTCATTTTGGATCAAACGACAATGTTTCTTTGAAGAGGCAGTCGATTGCGGTAGATATGACGATTATCACTACTTATATTCAATAAATTCATACAGACAGAAGGAAGTTTATTTATTCAGTTTTTTTATATTTACTACTGAGGAGAAAACATTTTAAATTGAGTGGAAGAATTCGTAAAAATATTGACTCAAATTGTTACAAATGGAACATGGATTCAGTTGATTTTGTTCATATATTGGATGATTATGCACTGATCAATTGTAAATATTACTTTCCCAATGCTACTAGACTCAAAATTTCATACGACTCTTATGGTGAAAATTTTTACTCTACTAACCTTAGTCAAATTATTCTATTGGAACAATTGACAAAATTAGATATTGATATTGATTCTTATTCTACTTGTTTGCCAGACATAGTTGAATTACTATGCGACATACCTAACATTCAAACATTAAAGATCAGTTCTACAGTATGCTATAATACTGATTTAGAATCACTTAAGCAAAATGAAAGTTTTCGATTAGTATTTTATGTTGATAATCTTAAATTATTAAGAAAAAGTATAGTAAAATGTTCATAATTCAGAAACGAAGCAGCATATGGACATGAATCAGCCGAACTTGAAGCTTGCTGGTTCCAATAGATCTTGTTCGAAAAGATAACTCGCAGCTCAAAAATTGATTTATCACTTTATACGACTCTGTCATATGATACAAAAATTAGCATCATATGTAAAACTATTACTAATAGTAGTTATTTATTCATAGATATGTCGATTAACTGTTATATTCGTTTATTTGATACGATATAAATTTATCTAATAATTTTTATTATAATATCCGATAGTTTTATCAATAAAATTGATAATGTCATCTTGTCAATATGAGTTTTATATTATAAAATCCAAAATTCTATAAAGAAATATATTTGAATTTTAATAATAAAAAACTTTTTTCTTTTGTTTTCTTTTAATAAAAAATAGAAAAACAAATGATTATGATCAAACAACTTGTTTATAAACTATTCTCTAGTCAATGTCAATTAAGATCTCTTCGATTTGATATTAGTAATGACTTTCGAGATGGTAGTATTCATCGATGTTTAGTACGAAATTCTTATCTATGTTTCAAATCTATTCAATATCAACATCAATCTTGTTGTGCAACTCTTCGTCGTTTACATATTCGACTTAATCAAACTTGTTTTCTGAAAAATCTTGTTTCACATGTACCTAATCTCGAAAAAATATCAGTTGAGTTTGATTCTTCATTAGATTCCTGCGTACCATGGAATTCAAATGTTGAAACATTAAGACAATCAAAGACAAATTGGTTTAATAAAGTAAGGATAATTATGTTATTAATTTAATGAATTTGTTTTTCTTTTGATTCATAAAAAGGATTGAATTCTTTTGTAGATACCAAAGCTACGATATTTTCTATTAAAAACTTTCATTTATGATGATTTGGAATTTCTTTATTTGAAATGGCTTCTTAACAATTTAAATTATGTTGAAAAACTTCGACTTCATATTAAAAGTGATAAATTAATCGAGAAAAGATGTCAAAATATATGAAAATCTTTTATTGATGCAAATTTCATTCGTCAATATTGTTTACCTGATACAATACGTAATTTAATTTATTTAGATTTTTATATTTGTTTACAATGTCAATTATCACTTAATGATATCTTGAAAATAACAAATTCATTTAAAATTCATTCTTTTTTAATTTCCAATCCATTTCTTACATAACATTCCCTTTAAAATAAGTTTAAAGAGAAAGACTCGCTCGAGCATCATTAGTAATCTAAAAAGTAATAATCAGTCAACAACAAAAGACAAAATATCTCATAAAATAACATGTTTAACATCAATTCTTGCAATTTCACTAATTAATATCGTTTGTCCAATATCTAATAGAATATTCACAGTTGATTGATGATCAAAAAATGAAAGTTCTTTTTGATTACTACATTTATTTATTATCTTTCATAAAACTAAATTTATATTAAATAAAAAGAAAAATTTTTATTTTTACTTGTTCAAATAAAATAACCCCTGTTGTATCATAAAGCCATTTTTCAATTTTATATCAATCCGGATAAAAAGATCGCATTTTTTTTTGTCGATAATTTATATAATTATGTTCACTTGATTCAAATGAACGATCTTCATTAAAAGAATTTTTACCAGATCAATATGTATATGACACACCACTTTTTTTGTAAATTCATTTCAGATTCAAATCGACAACATCATTTTACTGTCGATTCAACATTTTCTAAAATTTTATCTTTAATATCTTATTCATTCGAAAGAGAAAGAAAAACATATGAAGAATAGTTGTTTCATTTTCAATTGAATTATTATTATCATCAGGAATAATTTCGTTTTCTTCTCATTCTTTTAAACGTTCTGTGCGCATACATTGATTTCTTCTAGTTTGTAATTAAATTGAAAAACGAAGAACATTCATTGTTGTACGTATATAACACAATAAAACCATAAGAAATATTATACTAGGAAGATTTGATAGAGTTGCACGTTGAATACAATCGAGTGCATACATATGACAAAGATTACAATCAATAAGACTATTAAATAAACTAGTTTTTCCAGCATTTATACTACTAAGTAATGTCGACGTCAGAAGTAGATGGAGAAAACGGAGGAATATCTCCTGAACAGATGCAGCCAGCGACCTGCAGTTTTCACCATAAGAAAGAAAACACTCAGGGACATCCACACACGGTAAAATATAATTGGTCAGCAATGGACCAATCAGATGCATTCTGCATGGAAATGTTGAGCACGGTATTCTGGAGCTGTTTCTCAACTTTCCTCGATTGTTAATTTACGTTTTTGATAGAAAAAATTGTTCTCGTTCGATCTACGAAGAGCCCGCATTTCTAGCTTGTTCCATTCAAGAGTTATAAGAGTTTTTCTGAGAACCCTGATTTCAGCCAAGTGACCTTGGATCACCTAGGAAACAGTCTGGGATGGGGTAATTCATCATGCTGAGTCGAATGGTGATATTTGTTTTTAGGTTCGAAATCATCTTAGGGTATTATCTCAATATTTCCGAAATATAGACTTGTGTGATACGTAGCGGTAGATCCTATGAAATTTAAAAAATCTGTAAAAAGCATTGTAAGCTAATTTCGGATCCAAAAACAAATATCACCATTCGACTCAGCATGATGAATTACCCCATCCCAGACTATTTCCTACGTGATCCAAGGTCACTTGGCTGAAATCAGGGGTCTCAGGAAAATTCTTATAACTCTTGAATGGAACAAGCTAGAAATGCGGGCTCTTCGTAGATCGAACGAGAACAATTTTTTCTATCAAAAACGTAAATTAATAATCGAGCAAAGTTGAGAAACAGCTCCAGAATACCGTGCTCAACATTTCCATCGAGAATGCATCTGATTGGTCCATTGCTGACCAATTATATTTTACTATGTGTGGATGCCCCTGTGTATTTTCTTTCTAATGGTGAAAATCGCAGGTCGCTAGCTGCATCCGTTCAGGAGATATTCCTCCTTGAGTTTTCTCCATCTACTTCTGGCGCCGACATTAGATAAACATCACGCATGGATTTTTATTTAAATGAAAAAGAGAATAAAGTTGAGACAAAGCACGTTGTGGTCAATAACGAAATACTTTGGAAATCAGTTCTTCAATTCCAGGTCCAGTTCGAGCACTGATTAAACCATTATATTTAACTATATGTTTTCCTAAATCACATTTTCTACATTCATTTTCCAGATATCTACAAACATTAGATAAATGAGATTCACTGTCTAAAATAATATTGTTATCAGTTTGAATACATTCTCTGTATAATCCTTAGCGAGTTTTAAGATACAATATTGCTGGTATCTCAATTATTCCTTGGTGTTTATGAATTGGTGCACTGAGTACCAAGAAACTTCAGAGAAATTAGGTTCAAGTTTTTCGGTAAAGTGACTTTTTAACTATCCGATATTTTTTTGCGTAGATGCAAAAACTTTCCTAGACTTGATTTGTGTAACAATAAACAAGTTTTAAATCAACTTTATTGCCAAGAACAAATATAAACACTTAGGGTTGATCAAAAGTTCGTAGAACGATGTTTAAATCTTTATAGAATACTCAATATCGAAAGATTTATTGCATAAATACATAGTAAAATGTCTCGTCTATAATTCTAATACAGGAACCAACATAAATTTTTAAGGAAATGGAAAACACAAGAAATATTTTTCACTTATTTCTATTTTTAAAATATTTTTATCCTAGATGAATAAACTAATTGACTATTGAAGTTTTTTTGTAAAACATGATCTGAAAGGAGCCTTGAAGAATAAATTGGTAGAAATTTGGACTTAATTGTTGCTTCAACTGATCGTAACCAGTTTTATATGTAATAAAATATTTCATTGAATTGCAGCTTATTTTTAAAAGCATTTTTAACATACTTTCAATGTAAAATGACTTTGAAAAATTTGAAATAGTATTTTTTCTGTATAATTAGATGAACTCTATCAAATTTTTAAAACAATCAGTTTTTCAATTATTAGAATTTTACCTTCTAGAAAATTATTTCAATTATTATTCTCACTGAAAGCAACATACACATAATAATATACAGTCAATGAAATGTACGACGTATTAGACAGTTTGGTCGAAAAAAATTTGTTGACCCAATACAAGGTACAGAAGTATTGATTGATTTCAGTAATAGAGAATCATTCACATGAATTGTTTAGACAATTGTTGATCGCAAGTTTCTGACTGCTGGTATTCGTGAAGACAAAATCGGTTAATGCGTTCAGAGAAGACTTTAGCGACAGTGACTCCTACTTTAGACGCCGATGGTTTTAATCGATATGATCCTGCTTTCTTTCATACACAACAAGACGAAAGCCATGAATCTCAAAGTCGCCTATTACAAAGAAATTCACCAAGAAGAAATAGGCAACATCAAAAAGCCAAAGTTGATCATCGCATATCCACAAAAGATATTAGTTCAGAAGATTTGTCTTCTTTTGTAACAAACTCATTGTTAGATTCAAGAAGACTATATTCCTAATCCTGCAGCAAAGTCAATGTAATAGAAAATTTGTAATTTTAGTCTTTAAATACTACCATGTATCATTTTGATTTCATCTTTCAAAAAACTAAATCCTCAAAACATGACTCATTGACGACCCAGCTTCGTTCTTTCAGCTCGTCTCGAATCAACTGGATTGACACAGCATAAAAACTAACTCTTCTATTATTTCATTGCACAATAGCATCTTAGATTTTCTATTTAACATACAATATGTCAGGTTTTTGTCAAATGATTCATGACATGTATAACATATAGAAATGTCAAACAGCTCTTTATTGCAAAACCGTGACACGTTTGATTGCCAAAACTCGTATGTGTCATGTGGGTATGTGTGAGTGACACCCACCCACATACCGAAAGATAAACTATTCTGTAATTATTTGTTTCATAATTCTCGATCTTCGATATTTTTCCTTTCGGCTTTCTAACAGCCAAGCTAAAATTCAATAATAACAATTATTCAATATTTATTAATATTTTGGTTAATGACTAAACGCTACTAAATGTTAATTAAAGTTTGATGCAAGAAGAATACTATAAAAATTTCGATTGAAATCTAACCCAATAAAAATATTTCAGACTAGATTTGATCTATCGATTGAATTCGTAGAAGATGCTTAAATTATTTTCTAATATTGTAATAATTATCGATGTAAGTCTTTTAGGTTATTAAAATGAGACAAAAAAAAAAAACAACACTATAATACATATACTGTTGAAGTGAATACAACAAAAAAAAAAGAACAGAACATTGCAAGAAATAGATATCGGAGAGAATAAAAATAAATAAATATTTTAATTTTTCTTTTCTTCATTAAGACAAGCTAAAATAAAGGCATGTCGTTGATTTCTATCAAGATGTTCGTGTAAAATTGAAAGCGCTAGAATATCAATACAAATATTAAATATATCACCAGATTCTTCGTTTGCTTTTTGTATTTGTTCTTTTGTTGGCCAATGTTTTTGTAAAAGTAAAAGAAAACGAAAAAATAAATTTCGTTCTTTTGCTTTTAATCGTTCAATTATAATACTAACAGCTTTTGTCACATCATCTTGTCTTAATAAATTTTCTTTTGTATTTAAAAATATTTTATCTTGTATTTCATATGATATTAATGGTTGTGGTAATGATTGTAAAAGATGTATAAGTATCATAAAAATTTCTTCTGTTGAATAATTTGTAAAATTATAATTATTTTCATAGATTTGATTACGTATTGGTATTAAATCAAGTAAATCTTGTATTTCATTATTAAATATATAAAGTAAATCAATATCATTACGTTCTCTTAAACAATCAATTAATGCAATATAAATTATTGGTGGATCATTAATCATTTCTATAATATGTTCTGAATTAGATCTATTATCATTTGTAAAAATATATTTTTTATTTTCATTATCATAAAGTGTACATGAATATTCTTCTAATGATAAACCAAATGGACCTTTATCTAATGTTATATCTAATGTAATAAATGTATCAGCACCATTTTCAACATGTAAAATAAGTATATCACTTATTTGTTTAATATTAGTTTTAGCTTCAAAACTAATATTTACATGTTGTTCTTGTTTAATATTTATTGTATATGGTGGATTTGGTGTAAATGTTAAACATTGAAATGATGTTGATATTGATGATGGTATTATTGTACATATACATGTACATTCACCAATATTATTAATAGTTAAAGAATAATTTGGTTTATCTAAATAACGTATATGATTAAATATAATTTGTGGTGGTCGTGGATGAACTTCAATTGTTGGTATTGAATCATTTTCTATACGATCAGATTCACGTATTAATTCTTCACGAATACGATTTGAACGTTTTTCATCACATTCATATTTAATTACAACTAAATATAAACCACTAACTGGTCTATGATCACTAAATTTAATATTTTTTGCACATGAATAATGTATTGTTTTGATTGTTTCTAATTCATTTTGATTATCATTAAGAACTTTTGAACGTTTTGAACGATATAATATACGATCAGTCCATGATGGTGTACGTAATTTTTCACTTGTATCATAATTATCTGTATTTATATCGAATTTATATGTTGGTAGAAAATTAATAGGTGGTTCATAATAATTTGTGAAGATATTATTTAATTTCATTTCACAACGTAATTGATCTTTTTCATGTAAAGGAACAGTTGATAATTCATTTATTGCTTGACGAACTTGTTCATTAGGTTGAGATATTCTATAGTTCATATCACCACACCAGAATATAATATCATGATCACTTATTTTCCACCTAAAATAAATTTTAATTATGATTGATTCTCATATACAAGAGAAATATATTTTAATTCATTTCCTTTTTTAATTCTTCGTTATTATTCTTAAAAAGTAAATGTGATTTATCTTGTATTCATATATATGCTGTAGAAAATATTTTATCGAGCATGAAAACAATATTTTAACGAGAATTGAATTGACTCTCAAAAATCGATCTCAGTCCAGATATGTTCAAATGGGCTGAAATTTGGAGCATATGTTGGGGCTGAAGTGAGGAGGCTGTGGTAAAATTTTCAGCTCGATACTATGACGTTTGACAGAGATATAAACCAAACAAGGGTCAAAAATAGCTCATTTTCTGTCCAAGATTTCTCGGTCCAGGCTCATGCTATATGTTTAATTTTTTTTTTATTAGAAAGAGCATGTCAGGATGCAGGGCACCACAGAGTTGTTTTTTTTTAAATTCTTACTTTTTTAGCGGAAAAGGGGATCACA
>CAJNSZ010001316.1:0-16423 GCA_905329745.1 Rotaria sp. Silwood2 | reverse complement strand
TAAAGTGCCACTTTGTATTAATCAAAAGGTCTTTTTATCGTTGACTTTCTTCTAGAAAATTATGGCTTGTGTGACAAGTAATATGATACTGATTGTTGTCATGAAATGGGATTAATGTAAATGCACATGTGATGACCATTGACTATTTCAATAGATCTGTGCATAGCACAAATAGGTACTCTATGATTAATTCTATCAAGACTCACTTTCGGACAACTTCTATGATATTTTAACATAAAAGAAATGAAATTTTTCGAAGAATCTAATATATCGACAGCTCACATTATTTCAGTATTGTTTTTTTATAATTTGATATTATTCTTACCCATTAGTCTAACACGATTAAGTAATTCAAATTTAACATTTTCCTCATTATTTTTTTCATAGCATGATTTAATTGTTTTTCGTACAATTTGTTCCCATTCATCTTCTTTTTTTTTATCATCATATATATATGCACCACCACTTGTATCAATTTCTTGAAAACCAACTGCAATTATATCAGGAATACAAATTTGGTTACTTTTATTATTATTATCTGTTACTTGATAAAGCCATTCTTCAAGTAAAATATTTGGTGGTACTTGTCGATTGTTAACATTAAATGTTCCGACAAGTACATTAAATTGTTTATAACAAGTATATTCATCTTCACGTTCTTTTAAACGTATTTCTAAACGTTTTGATGAATTCGACATGAACAAAATATACTAATCATCTACAAAATCTGTTTTTTTTCTTCGAAAAAAAATACAAAAATTAAATAAATTTAACTTTCAATCGTCTTCTTTTTTTTTTGTTTATTTTGTTTTCTTCATACAAGATACAGTTACAGAAAGAAAAAAAAAAAAAAAGAGCATGGTTATAAATTTATACATAGAGTGACTAGTTTGTTTGTTATTTTAAATTGAAATTTTTATGAAATGATGAAGAAACACCATTTATTTGTTTGAATGAATAATGATATGAACGTTGATGAATATTATTATTTGTATCATTGTTTGATAAAGAATGTTTATTATTCTTAGAATAATGACTAAAAACAAAACAATTAAGATTACATTTTCAAATAAACAAATATATTTACTTGTCATCACGTGATGAAGAACGTGATCGTCGTTTTTTATCTTTTTTTCGATGATTATTTGATGTATGGCTACTATGATGTCGTTTGTCTTTTTGATGTCTATGTTTTTTACGTGATGATGATCTAAAATCAAAAATATTTATTTAGAAAAATAAATAAGTTTATATATATATATACCGAGATCGTGATTGACTACGATGAGATATTTTCTTTTTCTTTTGAGAATGATGAATTGGAGAACGAGACAATGATTGTGATGATGATCTAAATAAAGAAAACTTTTATTCTCGTATACGTTACTTCTTATTTTAGATATTAAATCTATCGTGAAAATTTCAAGCGGATGTCTATCGAACCGCCTCCTACAGAATTGATTCCTCATATAGTACATACACTTTGCATTTTATTTAAAGTACATCTACAAAAAGAATTATCAAGTCTGTAAATCTTATTATTCAGAAAATTCCTTAGGGCTTACAGATAAGCGAATTTTTTTTTTTTTTTGAGAAATTGATATATAGTTTACGAAGAAAAATAAGGATTGTAAGTGTTAAGGGGAGCCCGCTTTCCTGAGGCAAAAAATTTTTTTTTTCGTGTAAAGGTGTATCAAGGTCCCCTCTATGTGTGCTATAAAAATCAGAACCATCAAAGGTCGGGAAGTCTCTGAAAAACCAGGTTTTTTGGACACCTATGCGTTAAAAAAAATTTTTTTTTTTAACGTAAAGTTATATTATGATATGGTATACCTATACTTACGTATAAGCGGAAAAAAAATTTTTCTACAAGTTTTTTATTTTGCCTTTTTCTCGAAGCTAGTTTTTTGGGTATCAAAAACCACTTTTCCCCCTTTTNTTGGGTAGCACATATCTGAAGAAAACTTCATCCGTTTAAGCTGAAACTTTCAGGAGATAATAAGGACCATAGGTAGTGGCGTAACCAGAACAGTGGCGACTCGCTGGCGGTGGTAGGGCAGTGGAAGGTGGCGCCACTCGTTTTTTGCTTCCAATTTTTTAATTATGTGGTATTAAGACCTAATATTTTTTTCTATAATCTAGTCCTGACATGTACTATATCTAACAGAAATGTCAGGTCTTAATAACACATAAACAAAAAATTAGAAGCAAAAACCAGTGGCGCCACCTTCCACTGCCCTACCACCGCCAGCGAGTCGCCACTGTTCTGGTTACGCCACTATTCTTAACATACATTTTACTTATATAATCATAATCCTATTAATAATCTTCATCTATTTTACATACTTTATAGTACATGTTGCTCAGCAGACACTCACTATGAAGCAATATCCAGAATGCACTTAAATGCATGGCCACAGTAGTTCCAATGCTAGCTATAGTATACATGCAAATTTCGAAAATATATTCCGTCGCCTGGCTGTCCACTGTGGTCCAGGCCCTCTCTGTGAATATAAACAACTTTAATTTCTTTCACTGGCGATTATTCATAGACTGATAAGAGCATTCACGTATTGTTTTATCCTGCACTTTTATGAAGAAGCTTGATGATTCGATTTACATATTCTACAATCATCGATTTGCTTCTATAAAGTCAAATAAGTAAAATCTTTTCATTTAACATAGTGTCATATATGGAAGAACTGTAACAGTTTGACGTCATCGTACGCTTGACTAATTCTGAATATTCATTGAATCAAAATCAAAAAAATGTCATGAGCAGAAATTTATTGTACTGATTGTGCAGCAACATTAAAAATATTAGCTCAACAAATTCGCACATATTTTTGCTTTTGCAAGCGGATATTCAGTTGGATGCTGAGCCATTTTCACACAATACACATTAATGAGATCCATATTGTTTTGAAAACCGTAGACATAATTTCCTTGCTGAAAACTCTGCTGGAGAGCTTTTTTTTCTTCTGTGAGCCAAATGCTGTTTGGTGAAACTCTTGTACCAAGAATCGGTACAGCACGACCTGAAATAGAATCAATGTCCATCATTGATTTCGATTACATGACGTAAGAGTTGAGAAAAGAAGTTTGTAATGATCAGTTTTTTCCCACTTCTGACTATTTGTTGAGCCAATCTTACAACTCCAAAAATAATATGGTGAAAACATCTCGAAGCGAAGAAAATGATTTCAATGAAAAGAGAATAATCGGTCAAATGAATACATTCTTGTCTTAAAATGAACTTGCCTAGATTGAAAAAAGAAGTTGTTTTTAGGTGAATTTTAAATAAATAGAAACTTCGGAATAATTCACACTCTCAAAAAAAAAACATCAGTAAATCGTTGTTTGGAAAATATTTTCGATTGTTTTATGTAGGAGGTTACTAAACAAAAGGATTTGTCTTTCGAGTAGAATTCTCGAAAACTCTCTTCATTGATATGCAGCCCAAAAATTAATTTATGATGCATACAGAGCAATCCGGAAACACTTTATTCAGAAACAACATCTATTTGCTTAGTTTAATAGAGGAGATACTTGACAATGAGTTATATATGATTTGAACTTTTAATGTATCAATGTTTTCGACGAAATTCTATGCTTGACAACAGAAAATCGTTCATTGAACCCTTAACTGCAGGATGACTAAAATATTTCTGAGAAGTGAATTTAAAAAAGTAGTACTCATTAGAAAGAAAAACCACTACAGTGTAGAACACGAACCGAAAGATGTTTCCAATTCTAAAGTGAAGTCAGTATGGGAGACAAAAATCATAGAGTATGTTTGTTAAAAATACACTAATCAAATCAATTTACCTCTTGTTTTTTCTGCATATGTTCTTGAAAGTTTTTTCCACTGTGCTCGACATGCTTCTGCAATAGGTGATACGTCTTCTTTTTGTGGCCACTTGCACATTTGTCTTTTGATAGCAGCATTCGCAGGTAATTCGATTACCATTTCAAGCGTCACACCATTGTGATAACGAGCTATTTCAGCAGCCACTTCAGGACTCTCATCAACTCCGAAACCGGACCAAAAGAATTTAGTAGGAGGATCTCCCGGAGGCACATAAAGGTTATCTATAAAACTATCGGTTACTATTCGATTTCTTCCCAACTGAATTAGAATTTCAAGTGCACGCTCGTATGTCATTAGCCTATATTTCAAATAATAAAAATAAAACCGATTTTGTTCATTTTCAAATTATTGATGCCTTTTTTCTAAAAATCTTACGGATAGTTCGCTGAACGGAAGCCCCGTTTATCTTCATCGATATTGATCTCATGCACAGATGCTGTGCAGTAATAGATGAGAAGAATCGCCAAGAATATAATCGGCAGCGACGAGAAGGTCATACTTTCGAGTAACCAATTTCAATAAATGCTTGTGTTTTGTTTTTCGATCAGATCTCTAATTTAAGCGAACGATCAAGAGAAAATTGCATTTTTTGCAGCTTAGCAGGATTTTTGATAGATTTCTGTCTCCTATATCACATTTGTATTGCCAAATAATAATTTACTATTGCAATACTTTTCAATTATCTGAGAGATTAGCAATGGGAGGTTGGTGAAAAAAAAAATTAAATTATTTTTCTCTATTTTCTAGGGGTGTAATCAGAATTTGCGTATAGGGGAGCTAAGTCTTGATTGTAACTTATGGTAGGTAGGCAAACTTGATGTTTGAACTCAAAACTCAGGGATTAAAACTTTCGATCCTTCATAAGTAAGAATACTTTATTTGGCATAACTATACATTTTTCTGCATCTGCAAACATAAAAACTTTCACAATTAGAGAGAACGATTACAATAGACATCAAAGCATTTCTTGAACGATCAAGAATATGCAGATAGATAATACCGCCTAAAGCAGCTCCCTTCGAAAACAGTTTTCACCAACCAAAAGTATAGTTGAATGTGCGTAAAATGGTACCTATGTCGTTGGTCGACAAATTTTTGTCGACACAGCATTTTGTAAGAAGAACATTTGGTTGACACAGTATTTCATCAATAAATTCAGATGAAGCACAGATGGGTGTGAGTGTGTAGTGCGGATGTAAGTGTGGGGGTGGGGAGAGTATTGGGTACGGGAGTTGGTGTGAGCAGCAGTGGACAATTGGACCAGTCGATGGGGAAATTGTTCCCGTTTATAGAGAAATCCTTCACCCCACATAAAGTCGTGCATGTCAAGGAGAAATGGAAAGAACGAATATAAACACATATGTATCTTTTTCTGGTCTTCTACATGCATTTGAATTCAAGCAGAAATCGTTTCTTTTAAGGAGAAATGCTTTTTCAAGCAGAAATTGTTTCTGTCGAGGAGAAACGATTTTTGAAGCAGAAATGAAAAGAAAAAATTGTTTGAACTAAAATGTCATTCCTTATAAATCAGCAGCATTGCTATCCACATATCATCAGACTGAAACGCAAAGTCATCGGTGTTTACCAGCGCTATTAATTTAACTTTCTTCTTCTCTTTTATTAAAGAAAAGACATGAGAGAATATTTACATTTACAAAATACAGTTAGATCATTGAAAACGTTTTTACTCTTTAAACACAAGATACATAAATTCTTTATCTGATAAAATAAAGATAAGCGAATTCTTTGTTTCTAAACACTACAGACCAATTAAATAATAAAGATAGATTTCTTTTCCTGAAAATCTGTACTTTTATTTCGATATAGATGCCTCCAAAAAGCTGTAGTATCACACATACAAATGAAATATACGCATAAGCTTTTATGTACACATCTTTTCATATTTCATCCACATGTTTTAACAATATCACATACAAAACTACATCCAATGGAAGGCAAGAAATTTGATAAACACATCCTGCTCTTATATTAAAGATTTATCTATCTACCTATCACAAACAGAAATCTTTCTTTCTTTTCGAATTCATCTTTCATCTTCAAAAGTACACAATTTATTCATCTTTATTCCGACAAAATAAAGATTCCGTTACATTTTATATTTATAAACTAAACATTTCATTTTGTTACACGCACCGCCTTTCACTTGATTCACATTTCACCTAAATCATTTCATCGCTTTTCTTTCTTTTCTGATATCATTCATGATTGCACTCACTTTTCCCCCTGTTATGCACCCTGGATCATGTCTTTCTTTTCTTCATATATCTCTCACTTCATGTCCCCCGCTCTCTATACATATATATGTTAAACATATTAAGCGAACCGTGTTATGTGGTGTGGAAGGTTCACCGATCATGTCAATCTATCCATTATTTGTTGTTCTCCATTTTTCTTCAATAAAGATTCATTGCAAGCCAATCCTCTAATACATTTATCCTTATTTTACAATTATAAATAATAGATTTCAGTTTTTCTTTCATAAACTAAATTTAAAAGTCTCCAATGTACCAAAGCTATTTCCATTTCTACCAGTCACAGCAGAAAAGCTTGTAATATTTCTTATATGAAACGCATTCCTTAGGAACCAACGTATTCCTCCTCCTACTTCTCATTAGGCCAGAACGCGTAACACAATTGCTACCTGCTTAAGTCTTTTTTACTTCCACTTGTAAAGGTAGAAATCCATAAATAATTTCTCCTTCAATAGTTTACATTTCTACCGAAAAAAAATCTATTTCTACTAGCACTTGTCCGTAAAGCGAAAAAAGAAAATGATCCATATCACTCTAACACTTTTTGACTTCTCCATGTGAAGATAGAAATGGATGAACAATGTCTCCTGGAAATTTTTGCATTTCTGCTGAGAAAAATCCATTTCTGCTAGAAATTGGCCCTAAAGTGAACAAAGAAACTGATCCATATCTCTCTAACACGCTTTGACTTCTCCTTATGAAGGGAGAAATGGACGAACAATTTCTCCTGGAAAATTTTATATTTCAGCTGAGAAAAATTCATTTCTCCGAGAAAGTATCCTTAGGGTGAAAAAACAAAATGATTCATATCTCTCTGTCTTTTTGATTTCTCTTTATGAAGGGAGAAATGGATCAAGAGTTTCTCCTTAAAGAAATTTTATTCATTTCTGCTCATATTGTAACAGTAATATGATCGATTTCTCCTTATATCTTATACATTTCTCCTTGTGAGAGTAGAAATGGATTATAGATTTCTAGTGAAAAATTTTTTATTCCTGCTGCAAAATATCCATTTCTACTAGAATTTCTTCTTATAGTCAAAAAATATCTCTCTAAGTCTTTTTGATTTCTGCTTGTGAAGGGAGAAATGGATGAACAATTTCTCTTTGAAAATTTTACATTTCTCCTGAAAAGAATCCATATCTACCAGAAAGTCTCCTTAGAATGAAAAGGGAATATCATCGATATCTCTCTAAGTCTTTTTGACTTCTTCTTGTGGAGGGAGAAATGCATCAAGAATTTCTGCTTGAAAAATGTATTGATATAACGGCTGTGGTTGTTTTTATAAAGCATTTCGTCTTGACTTTGTGAGGGGTGAAGCATTTCTGCTGTAAATGGAACGATTTCTCGATTTTGGAGGATATTGTCCAGCCCTCCTATTGGGAGGACAAAAAATAAACAAAAAAAAAAGGTCGGTTGACGATGCTCATAATTAGAAAAAGCATCAAAATATAATCTTGATGATACATTTCGATTGAACAGTTAACTTTCAGCAACAATCAAACTTGATTTTCTTGTTATTACTCGTAAACTATTTTGTGATTTATTATATATAGGAATGATCGAAGCGATTTTTATAATGAATATGTATAAACATTAGATTCGGTTCAAAATCATTAAAACTTGATATGATATTCATCAAGTCTTGTGTTAAACCTAAAAGGTTTGGCCTTCTGATGCGAAATTTTTTGTTTTGTTATATAGAATTTACATATATTTTATAGCACCAGCTCTTTCTGTGTTTTGCTAGAAAGACTTTTCTTTTCAGTTTCAGAGATTAAATCAATTTCTTTGAAGTTTAACAAGTTTTTTTTTTCTTAGAGAATATTGTATCGATTTGATAAAGCTACTAGCACATATCTTTGATACATACCATATCTAATTTTCCTAACATATTCGTTTATTAGTAAAACTATCTTTTTCCTGATGTTTATAGACATAGCAATTTATTTAAAGTCTATCAAACAAACTTCTAAGAATCCTACAAATAAATACGATGGGCACATCTTCACCCGTTGAAGACATCTTAGTATTTTACTTCCCATCTGTCTTTTAGAAGATTCTATACTGATCAGTATTTATAATTCCCAAGGGAGAAAAAGCAGACCCTGGATCCCCGGATCCTGGTGGATCTTGTTGGATCCTGATGGATCCTAATGGATCCTAAGGAATTGTAGAATAAATTATTTGAACTGTGTCGAAGAAAAAGTGGAAGAAACTGATCCTTATCGATGCTAGTGTTATTTAGTGTTCCATGAAATTAAATGAAAAAAGGGCAATGTATCTTCAGACTTTGTTACTAACAACCCAGGACGATGATTACGACCGCTGTAGCGACCAAAAACGATAACGTATACTGTCGTTTCATATAGTTTACGACCGTAAATAGACGTAAATTAACGTTTTGTTAGCGACAGTATTACGACCGTTTTCTATCGCATGGTATACGATTATCAACGGTCGTAAAACAGTCTGAAAATCGAATATCCGATCGTTTACCATCATTTACGATACGATGAAATACGGCCGTAATACTATCCCTGCCAAACAGGTGAAAAACGCTCTAAAACTGTCATTTACGACCAAGCTTGTTTGACCTGGGAAGGGAACCTCAATAAAAATGCATTCCATTTGAGTTTATATTTGGTCCGTATTTAGAGCTTATGTGGTGTAGACAAAAATCGTTGAAAGATTTCTCACACTATACCTTTCTTCTGAAGTCATGATCCTTTTACAGAATTACCAGTGTACAACCGGGGATTACAAGAAAAATCAAATGAAGGAATTGCAGTTCGAAATTTAACCGAAACATGGATCTGGCGGTTCTTTTAATATTTTGAAAGTTTCAGAGAAAATAGATGATTTACTACATAGATAACAGGCTTGTAAACAAGATCTTTTTTCACAAAAGATTCGAGAAAATCCGATTTTTATCAACATTCTACCTCTTAAGAAATCGTCCATTTTTGATTAAACTTTCAGGATACTATTAGAACCACATGGTTAACGTTCAGGCCAAATTTCAAACTGAAATTCTTTGATTTGATTTTTCTCGCAATTCCCTGCAGTAGGCTGAAAGGCCAGTAAAACGATCATAACTCCAGAAGATAGGCTTAATGGAAGAAATCCTTTTCGGATTTTTATCTGCGCTATAAGCTCAAATCATAAACACAATATGAACTTAAATGGCACGTATCAGTTGGTGAGGTTCCCTCGTAGGAAGAAAAAGCAGATCCAGGAGTTTGAAATGCGCATATGTCTCGGTAAGTTTTGATATATCATGATGGATTTCGCGTGTTTTGGGACCCAGCATGATCTACGCTTCCTTCATGGATTTCATATTCTTGTAGTACCTAATAGCTTCTGTTGCATTCTGATTGTCTCTGATAGATTCTAATGGATTCTGTTGAATTGTAGTCGATTCTGGTAAGTTGTGACAGCTTTTGGCACACTTTTACAAATCTATTGTACAATCTATTAGGGCTCAAGGATCCACTTGGATCCACTTTTGTCTGTTGGTCAAAGGGTGTCAGAATTTAAAGCCATCTGATATTGTAGTCTCAATCCTTTTTTTTCTATATCAAGCCCAGAAGAATCTCTCAGAATCCTGAATCTGAAGATTTCTGTTCTGTTTAATTCAGAATCCTGCTTCGAATTGTGGTAGTACAGACTTGCATGATGTCTCTCTTTGAAAAAGGATCCTATTCAAGATCCCTTCAAATTCCTATAGTGATTTGTTATCATGTAAGGATGAAAGATCCTATTAAGGGGACCCCTTTCCTGAGCCAAAAAATTTTGTTTCGATTTTTTTTTGTTTTCGTGTAAAGGTGTATCAAGGTCCCCTCTATGTGTGCTATAAAAATCAGAACCATCAAAGGTCGGGAAGTCTCTGAAAAACCAGGTTTTTTGGAGACCTATGCGTTAAAAAAAATTTTTTTTTTTTAACATAAAGTTATATTATGATATGGTATACCTATACTTACGTATAAGCGGAAAAAAAATTTTTCTACAAGTTTTTTATTTTGCCTTTTTCTCGAAGCTAGTTTTTTGGGTATCAAAAACCAGTTTTCCCCCTTTTTCTCCGCCATTTCAAGTCCAATCGGGCTGAAATTTTTTTTGGTGAGACTTCAAGTGATTTGGGTTGGCCATTTTTTTTTTTGGATACCGTCTACTAATCAAGTTTGGCAGGCTTTGCAAAATTTTTAGGATCCAAAAAACCTAGAGATTTTGGGAAGTCTTCAGTATTTTGGTTCTTCAGCCCGAAGTATTTGGAATTTTTGAAAAAAAAAAAACGCTCACCCCATTGGGTCCGTCTACCCACAGTAAAAATTTCAGCTCAAACGGATGAAATCTGTGGATTTGTGGGGGGGGGGGGGAACTTTTTGACTTTGGGGTTTCTGGAAGCCCATGTAGGTGAGGTCTGGCAAATTTGTGCCCATGATAACTTTTGCTCTAATGCTCGAGACCTATCTACCCTGAAAGTTTCAGGAATTTTCGATCGGCCGTTTCTTAGAAAGGCCGGAAAAGGGGGGGGGGATCCCCTTAAGTGAAAGCTATCTGACTCTTCTCCTCTCTCGTAACAAACATTAGGTATTAGAATTGAAGGCGATTGAGTATAACTCCTCTAGCAGCCGAAGATAATAAGTGTCAGACTTCTTTTCTTATATAACAAACTTATTTCTCAGTTAAATCTATGATTTGAACAATAATTATAGTAAGAGATTTTTAAAAAACCGTATGAAAATCACGTATGTCAGTAAAAAAAGAGATTCTATTTCAAAATAAGACAGACCTTTGTCAAGGTATCACTCCCACACTTGATAAAATACTGTGTACTGAATAAAGTTTCAATGAAAATGTGCACAAATTTGTTTTTTTTTACATATTTAGCTGAATGAAATCAACGTTGAATATGAGGATGTCTCTAGCAAGAATATTTGGATCATAAAATTTAATTTACCTGCTTCGAGAACTACTTCGTTTTCTTCGATGATGATGACGATGATGATGTCGATGATTATTTGTTGTTGATGATTCACGTGAACTTCCATGATCATGTTTTTTACTTGTTTTTCCATTTATAGTTGCTGTTGTATTTATTATTTCGTCTGTAGTTGTTGTAATCACAGAAGGTACTAAAAAACAAAAAAAGAAAATGTTAACAAATAAAAGTTTATCGTTTTTATTTGTTTACCTTCTGGTTGTACAATAGTTGGTGTTGAAAAAGAAATCACTGTTGATGGCATAGAATTTTGTATAATTGGTTGTTGAGCTGGTGAATCATTACCTAATTCAGGTCGTAATTTTTTTCTTTCATCTTCTCGTTTTTCACGAAATGAATTTACAATTTTTTCGAGTTCATCAAGTGGTTTCTAAAAAACGAAGTCAAATATAAATCAAGATATTCTTTTTTTTTTTCTTACTGGTCGATGTTTATATAATCGAACAATAGCAATCATAATATAACGAATTTCTTCAGGTTGTGCACCAAATATAAGATACCATTGTGGAGTTTTCGGTAAAGGAATCTATTTAATTGAAAAAAGAAAATTAATCAGATATTAAAAACTTTGATTTATTATATGTCTTACTTGAAGAGTTCGTGCTGCTAAATCAATACATGCACAAGCAATTGTTTCGGGCGTAAAACGTAGAAAAATATCCGTACGTAAACTATCATTCATATAATTCCTAAAATGAACAAAAATAAAATCATAGATTTGTTTTTTTTCTTTTGATTTATCAATCAATAAAATGAATCTATTCTATCAAGTATCGGTATTTCGGTAATTAGGCCAAAAAAAAAACACAGAAGTATGCTCTCAATATATCATTTTAAAATAACAAATCGTTTGTTATGTTTGAAATGAACAAAGCTGAAAGAAAAGATTTTTCTATAAGCTAATTTATAAAATATCATAAGAACGAAAGATTTTTCTTGTCTATGATTATTAATAAATTTTAAAATTTGAGCTTAATAAAACAGACATAAATTAATAATTCTTCAGAGATTTACAATCTCATGGCCAATTATATTCAGTTAACAATATCATAGATTATGTTTTCAATTGTTAAAAGATTTCATATTATGTCGAGAATTCAGAAAAAGGAAAATTACCACAATTTTCAAAAGCTCGAAAATCATACAACAGTAAGGATCAATAGTTTTTAGAAATATCAGAAATTACATAATTTGATGGAGTGCCGAATTATTTAAAAGACAAATACTTGAAATTTCCCTTATTTAGAAGTCTGAATACTGCTGATTATGCCACAAAGTACTAATGATGTACCCGAAAAGCATTCATTGAAGAAATAGCGTGATATTTTTGTTGAGTTAGTATACAAATGTGCAGCATGTGACAGACAAAAAAAACACACGCAGTGAAAAATTATGAAGAAACAATGAAATACTAAACTTTTGAAAATCTTATCTACAAAATCAAAGAATGAATATTGTTCATTATAACAGAAAATTTAGTTCTATCCGACATAAGAATCAAGATGATTTTGCTAAACTATACACTAGCCGTTACACTTTTCATTTAATTTTACACGGAAAAGAGAGGAATGAAAGTAACGGCAGAATTTCTGGTTAGAGGAAGACAAATGAGCCCTACTATAGAATCATTGTTAGGAACAATTTTTAAAATTTCTATATTTTACGAGAAGAAAAATCTTTTGCTGATTCTATACACGTCCAACTATCATTCCTTCGCAGCAGCAGCTATTAGGACGTATTCCTTTTCATTTTCTGTATAACGTAGAAAAACATATTTCAATTGAATCGACAATAAATCTCAAACGTTCTCTATGCTCTATTATATGTTAAAACATGTGTTATGATTTCTAATAATAAATAAAAGATCTCGTTATTTTTCAACCAAATCTGATTAAAAATCTTTTTTTTCCAGCTTTGTTCATTTTCTAAAAAAGAAAAAGAAAAAGAAAAAAAAACCTCTAATATAATTTAAATCAAACATAACAAACAAATTGTGTTCGTTAAAACTAGAAAATAGAGAGAACATATTTCATATGAATAAATTTTTAAAAGAACAATAATACCGACCGATACTTGATCATATCCAAAATCAAAGTCGAGTGTTGATTAAAAACGACCCGACGTCGTATGTGCATATATTCCGGTTGAATAAACGGTTATATACGCATGATTCCATTAAATCCTGGACGAAAGACAATAAAACAAGTTAATTTTAAAAAGTCTAGATTTAAATAAGAAAGAAAGAGGGAAAATACGATGAAATATCCATCAATAAATTTTCTCCATACTTCCTTTTTGTTTTTTTTTTTTTAAATTCTTCTGAAAAGAAAACTCCAATTCATGATTAACTATTTTAACTAACAAATATGAAAAAAAACAAAAAACAAAAACAAAAACCATCTTCAACCGACTCATTCCTGCTGTTTTCAAATAAACTTTTTTTTTTTTTTTGTTTTCAAAGGTAAGAATAGAGATAGAATGAAAATACTCACCAACATGTTTGTACAAAATCTTTTTCACGTTCTTTTTCAAGAACTTTCAAATACATTGCAATCATCTATTAAAATCGAGATTTGTTTTTAAAAAGAAATAAAAAATCTTATGAAATTACTTTATGTGGATGTTTAACATAAACACAAAAACCAAGTTCTTTTAATAAACGACGTTCAGCTTTGATAACTTCATTTTTTTTATCAATATAACCTTGATCAATTAATAATGGTTGAATCATACTAAATATATTTATTAAATTAATTTTTCATATTATTTATCTATAATAGATATTTACCTTCCGGATCGAACTTGTTTTATATGATGAAATACATTAACAACATCTCGAATACGTCGAGCATTTTCTTCAATTTTAGCTGCAAGATTAGTACAAGCCATGGCGACGATTTCCATTGAACGACGAATAAATGATGAAGAATAAAAATAACGATGAAATAGAACTTGACCAGTTGCTACTGCTGTCTAAAAAAAAAATTCAAGAACAATACAACATAAAATTAAATTATCTCTTTTTTTTAAATATTTCATAATTTACTTGTGGTAATTTCAATAGTAAACATGCTGTTTGTATAAGTTCACAACCGGTTAATCTTAAATCATATTCAACATCCCATGATAAACCTTCAATTGTTGATGGTGTTGAATTTGGATAAAGTTTTTCGGGTGGTAATAAAACATTACTTAATGTCAAAACGACACGTCCATATTCAGACATTATGTTTTGTAATGAAATGAATCAATTGATCTTTGTTTTTTTTTTTGCTCACTGACATATTGGATATTTATTTAGAGATGTCGCTTTTCGAATATTTTTTTTTATTTATCTTTCTGCATTAATGTGTAAAATTTCATTGAAACCAATGTATAAATATTTCTTTTGAAAATTGAATTGAATCATTTTTCTAACAGACTACTGGCTAATATGGACGATTTATTGGATGATTTCTATCAGGAATCCATTAATGCATTTGTTCGCGTCGATTAGAAAAAATTATAGGTATAATCCTTAGTAATTTTTTCGTTGGACTCATTTTTATTTGTATTATTTTGTTAGTAACTAGAATTATCTCGTTAATAGATAATTACAACCTTCTGCCATAATTTATCGATAGAGAGCGTCATCTATTAGGATTTTTAACAAATATTATTAATCGAAAAAATTGATCAAATGATAGTCGAAATTAATTTTGAAGAAGAGTTCGTACCCTTGGCTTAAATCTTCGGAAGATGCTCCACGTTCACAGTACATTTTAATTAAATGCTGTGGGCAATAGAAAAAATGGTTTTCAAATGTCATCAGTATTTCTATTATAACATATAACTACGGTAATATAGCTTGTTTTTAATAAACCGACACATTTGATGTTTGAAGTCAAAAGTCTTTTAAGTATTTGTTTTTGTAACGTCTAGTCAACAAAAATTGTTAATTCAATAGATAAATAACAGGAAATAGAAAAAAGAAAATATATACATTGAATTGACTTTCTTTATTCGAATGTAAAACTAGTGGCGTAACCAGGAAATGACCAGCACCCGGGCGGTGCCTCACAGGGTTTCAAAAATTTAATTAAGAGTAGTCAAAATTTCCATCGTAGAGTGATTAATCCTCACAATTTTTGTTCTCTTAAAAAGAGAGCAGAATATATCCAAGGCTGCGCAAATTAGGAGAAGTAAGAGTGATGACACAACCCAATTTGAACAAATTTTACTGAATGAGCTTCAGAATCTTTCATTTTTCTCGCTCAAGAACAGGGTGGCCTATAAGCCTTCAAGTTGAGGGAGGACCAACAATCTGTATGATCAATTGGGGAATTTTTTGAAAAATTTTCACAGAAACTACAGCGTTTTTTGCCAACTTTACGAAGGAAAAAGGAGAAAGTCGAAATAAATTTAAAAAAAAAATTGAAATTCTTTTTATTGGGAGGAAGCCGATCTAATTTCGAGAACTGACGAGGAGAAGACGTAAAATTCTTCAAAACAACAGTAACGTTCTAGAATTTTGCCTTGAAAAATCGAAAAGTTTCCATCAACGGAAGAGGAAGACTGCCATTCCTACACTTCTTTCAGTTTGGGCGGCCCTGGACTTACCAATTTTACAAATCGAATCCACTTTCTTCTCCAGGTGTCACCAAGAAATTCTCAATTTTTCCGTTTTCAGTTCTCAAATTTAGCTGGAAAGTGACCCATTCTCTCGAAAACATGCCCAAAAAAAAATAGAAAATTGTCTGCCCTAAACTTCAAGGCATATTCGAAGTCCTAAATGTATTTTCTTTTTGTGGAGTAAAATCAAGCAGAAAAAAGAAAAATGGACCATGTAAACAGAGAATAAATACTGCCTACTCATCCACGTGTCTAGCTTTTATCGTATTTGTAAGACTTACGAATGCTTCTCAGTGCTTTTGATTATGCAACAAAAGATGTTCCGATGATAGGTGTAATTTTTCTTTTGACCGGTGACCGGGCATGCCCACCCCTAGTTACGCCACTATGTGAAACCAGGTGATAATGTTTTCATGGAGAAAAATATTGTAAGACTTCGTAATGCCGATTATTCTGCGCCTCAATAAAATCAAATTTCTATGAATTTATTGAGTTTTTATTCTATCGGCTAGAATATATTTTGATTTGAAACGCGGAGTTCAAGATAATTAAGTTTTCTTCCTTGAACCTATTATCAATCGAACATTATTTTCTTTTTCTTTCTAACTCGAAATCATACTAGAACAAATACCAAAATGAGCTGACGAAGACAAATATTATCTTGTA